>SNVD02012095.1:0-61351 GCA_013180625.2 Boswellia sacra
CCTAAAAATGAACGAACCTCTTTAACTATTTTTTGTGGAGGCAGATGGGAAATTAATTCCACTTTTGCTTTGTCCACTTCAATTCCCTTAGAAGATACCACATGACCTAAGACAATTCCCGAAGTGACCATATAATGACATTTTTCCCAATTCAAAATAAGACCTTTTTCTACACACCTTTTAGGACTTTTTCTAAATTTTCAAGACAATTATCAAAAGAGTTTCCAAAGACAGTTAAATCATCCATGAAAACTTCTAAACAATGCTCGACCATGTCACTAAAAATGCTTAGCATGCATCTTTGAAAAGTGGCTGGGGCATTACAAAGTCCAAAAGGCATTCTCCTAAATGCAAAAGTGCCAAAGGGGCACGTGAATGTGGTCTTTTCTTGGTCTTTGAGTGCAATGGGAATTTGATAATAGCCTGAGTATCCATCAAGAAAGCAGTAGTAGGGGTGTCCTGCTACTCTTTCAAGAATTTGATCAAGGAAAGGTAAGGAAAAATGGTCTTTTCTAGTGACAGCATTTAATTTTCTATAATCAATGCACATCCTCCAACTAGACGAGACACGAGTTGGCAATAATTCCCCCTTTTCATTTTTAACAACTGTAATGCCAGATTTTTTAGGTACTACTTGTGTAAGGCTTACCCACTTACTATCAGAAATAGGATAGATAATTCCCACATCAAGTAGTTTGAGAACTTCAGCCCTAATGACCTCTTTCATGTGTGGATTTAATCTCCTTTGAGGTTGTTGAGATGTTTTGGTATTTTCCTCTAAATGTATTCTATGTGTGCAAATTAAAGGGTTAATGCCTTTTATATCTTTTAAAGTCCACCCAATTGCATTTTTATGCCTTTTAAGCACTTCTATCAACTTACCTTGTTGCTCGCATGTGAGGGATGAAGAAATTACCACCGGATATGTCTAATTCTCCCCAAGATATGCATATTTTAGTCCTTCAGGTAAGGGCTTCAATTCTAACTTGAGAGCTTCCTCTTCCTAGCTTTCATTCATTTGCCCCAATTCTTCAAATTTTGAGCCTTTTTCCAACACCCGTGCACAATCCAATAAAGAACACATATTAGAAAGATCATGTTCTAGTTCCGTACTTGATTCTAACGAATTCACTAAAAAAGTTTCCAAAGGGTCAGAAGAACTCCCTTTTTGGATGTGATCTTCCACAATAGATTCAATTACATTAGCCTCATCAATTTCATCTTCTTCTTCATTTGGTTGTTTGCACATATTGAAAACATTAAGTTCCAATGTCATGTTCCCAAATGATAACTTCCAGACTCCATTCCTGCAATTAATCAAAGCATTAGAGGTAGCTAGAAATGGGCGCCCTAAAATAACAGGAATTGAATTGCTTACTTCCACTGGTTGTGTGTCCAAGACGATAAAATCCACTGGGTAAATGAATTTATCGACTTGAACTAACACATCTTCTACTATTCCTCTTGGTACCTTAATTGATCTATCAGCAAGCAAAAGAGTCATAGAAGTTGGTTTTAACTCACCTAGATTGAGTTTTTGAAAAACTGAGTATGGAAGCAAATTCACACTAGCACCAAGATCAAGTAAAGCTTGTTCAATTTTATGGTCTCCAATAACACATGAAATTGTAGGACAACCTGGATCCTTATATTTCACTGTATTATTATTTTGAAGAATAGCACTTACTTGCTCGGCTAGAAAGGCCTTCTTTTTCACATTCAGTTTTCTTTTCACAGTGCACAAGTCTTTCAAAAATTTTGCATAAGAAGGTACCTGTTTGATCACATCAAGCAAGGGAATGTTGACCTTTACCTGTTTGAAAATTTCAAAGATTTCAGAATTGTGAGTTGGCTTCTTTTGTGTAGCTAATGCTTGAGGAAATGGAGGCACAGATGAGGATATGGTTTCCTCTTCGCTAGGTGTTGGTTTGGCAACCTCTTCCTGCCCTTTAGAGATCGATTCTTCTTCTTTCTCACAAGGGTCAGGAATGTGTTTTTCAACAATCTTACCATTGCGAAGGGTCATGACTGACTTGGCTTGGTCAAAGTAATGGTTACTTGAACTTCCTGCATTTGAGTTAGATTGATCTTTGGGGTTTTGCAATGTTTGAGAAGGAAATTTTCCCTTCTCTTGGATGCTAAATGTAGATGCAAATTTTGCAAGAGTTTCTGACAAATTTGCTAATGTTTGAGTAGTTTGACTATTGAAAGTCTCTTGCTTTGTAATGAATGAATGCAATGTTTCTTCAAAGTCATTCCTAGGAGGAGGAGCATATGCATGATCATGAGAATTTTGAAAATTTTGTCGTGTTTGAAAAGGGACTTGTGAAGATTGTGCATGATTATCATTTTTCCAACTAAGATTTGGATGATTTCTCCAACCAGGATTGTAGGTTTGTGAATATGGATTGTGATTTGGCCTTTTGAAAATGTTCAAGGCATTGTGATAAGTGTCTATTTATGTATTATTTTCATATCAATTCGTCCATGTTTCTTTGCTATATTCCTTGGTATTTTTATGTTTTTGTGTGGTTTTGATGTTTGTAGGAGTTTTGGAGCAACTTGCACAAAAATGGAGTAAAACCCTTCATTTTCACCTCTGCTAGTCAACCATCTTCTCGGATTTAATTGTATTGATATACAATGAACCCGATGACATATCATATACCGTTGAAAAGCTCTCGAAGTCTACTTTTTGGAGAAATTTACGGTTTATGAATCCATTCAGTGTACCGAAAAGTTGTAATCAAAACAGTGTGAGAAGTATAGAAATGTAATTCCACACATCACTGTAGCATGTATAATACGGGACACTGTAGCAAGTTACTGTAGCAGAGTATTTAAACACATTTTAGGGTTTTATTTTCATAACTTGAAGAGGGGAGAACGTGGAGGCTGCAGCTCTGGAATTCTTTCATCTCTTGGAGTTCTTGAAGGAGAAAGGAAGCTTGGAAAGAGGAAGAACTACAATCCAAAGAGAATTACATCAAATTTGCTAAGTTTTTCCCTTCCCTTTCATTTTCTGGAATGTCTCCATGTTGTATTGTATTTACCACGTTCTTAAACATGTGTAACTGAATCTGAATTGGTTGAGGGTGATTTCAAAGCCCCTGATATGGTTTTTGTAAGTTGATTGTGTAAGGAATTGTTATCCAATTCTCTAATTGAAGTTGCTTGTATTCTCCCATATTTAATGCTTATGATTGCTTGCTGATTGTATTTGAGTGGCCAACTGAATATAATCTGGTTGTGATTTATTGCTAGACTAGAAATCTTGATCCGTAATTGTCTTGAATTTCTAATCATTAGTAGCAAAATTGTGATCAGAGATTACAATTGGAGAATATAACCTAAGTTAAATAATCCGAGCTTGTGTGTTTATTGCTTAGATCAACCTATCTTTCTTATCATAATGCATCCATTGAATTAAACTCAGAGAGCTTGTTCTAGGTTGTTTAATGGATAGAGATTAAATAAAGAGCTTGTTTTATTTAACAACAAAGTAAGGAAAGATTGGGGTAATAGAGCTTGTTATTATCTACGGTTGATAACTTCAATGCTGTAATTAGATGACAATTCTACAATTAATTCGCAAATCCATATCTTGTGGTAGAGAAGGATCCCTTAACCAGCTTTCTCCCATTGATTTTTCATTCAAATTTACTTTCTGTTTTGTTATTCTTTACTTGCATTCTTATTTCATTTAGTAAATCATTCAACAAAAATCCCCCCCTGTTTAGTTTATTGTTGCTGGAAATAACAAATTCAATTAAAATCAATCCTCGTGGGAACGATATCTTACTTATCACTTTATTACTTGTGCGACTAGTATACTTGCTAGTTTCGAACGCATCACATTGGCTTCTTCATGGAGACATTCCCTAAAGGCAGGCAAAGTTGGACAATTATCAGTAGAATGGTCATTGTCATCACAAATGTTACAGACATTTTCTTGAATAGAATTCAATTGACCACTCTTTTTCATTTCTAAAGCCTCGACTTTTTAGCTAGGGATGCATATTTGGCTTGAAGGTCATGGTCTTCCCTAAGGTTGTAAATACCTCTATTAGATGTCGAGGTTTGGGCCTTGCTTGGTACCTCATAGGTGCCAGCAGTGTCCCAATTTTGTGCCTTTTCTGCTAAGGAATCTAGGAAGTCAAGTGCTTCCTCAGGGTCTTTTTCTTTAAATTCTCCTCTACACATTAATTCTACTAGTTGCCTATCTTGAGGTGTTAACCCTTCATAGAAGTGTGCAACTATTCTCCAAGTTTCGAAACCATGGTGAGGACAGGTATTAAGTAGTTCCTTATACCTATCCCAACATTGGTAAAGGGTTTCCCTTGTTTCTGAGAGAAATCAGAAATTTGTCTTTTAAGAGAATTTGTTCTATGGGTAGGAAAAAATTTTTTCAAAAATTGTTGTTTCATCTCATCCCATGAACTAATGGAATTCGACCTCAAATTTTGTAGCCATGTTCTAGCTTTACCTTTTAAAGAAAAAGAAAAAAACTTTAATCTAATGGTGTTTATGCTACAATTTGGGTCAGTATAGGAGCTACATACCTCTTCAAAGAGTTTCAAGTGCGAATATGGGTTCTCCATGTCAAGGCCATGAAAAGTGGGTAGAAGTCGAACAAAACTTGGTTTGAAATTGAAATGGATTGAATCTGGAGGAGAAACTACACAAGATGGTGCACTAGTCCTTACCGGATTCATGTAGTTTCCGAGGGTTCTTCGTTGGTTTTGATCATTTTGTTGCGAACGGTTGTCCCCTTCATCCGTGAATATTTTCTCATGATTGTTGGCCATGTTTACTAAGAAAGATGATGTTTTTCTAACAAGTCTACCGCTAGATGTTCGTGACCAAATTTTCATGCAAGAAAGAGAGAAGAAAAGAGAGGAAAAGATGAACACAAAAAAAAAAATAAAAAATTTAGATCTAAGATGAGAAAAGAGAACACTTACAATTTTGCACACCAATTTTTACCTTCCCCGGCAACGGCGCGAAAAAGTTGACACATCCAAAAAAAGGATTGTCTCCCAAGTATAGGAGTGTCGAAGTAATAAACCCGGTAAGATCGGGGTCAATCCACAAGGAAGGGAATTTAAGCGTTACAAATTATATGCTAAGCAAACGTGATATGGATGATTCAAAGGCATGACAAGATGATATCAACAAATATAAGTAAGAACAAGTTCGCAAACAATAAATAAGAATCACACAAGATAAGTCAACATAATAATAATTAAAGCTAAGGTTAGGGGATCCGCCCTTGATATTTCGAATAAGGATAATTAGCCTATTTTAGTTATATGAATTATATTTGTTTCATTACCAACATTTATACCACTTCTTGTAAATGGGTTCAAGCATCCAATGTGCCAATCATCATATGTCTACAACAAATCAAGGTTCCTAACTAGATTCGTGTCGGTAAGGAAGAACCATACATCATCTAGAAAGGATCCAAGCATTTGATGTGCCAAGAGATTGTCGACAATGGATCAAGACCTCCACTTTACGAGTGGTGTCAAGATTGATTAAGAAAATAAATATAAATTATATAAAATAAACAACATAATATTATGACAATTAAGCACATATCAAGGGTTAGAGAATCCTTATTCTCATATCAAGGGTTTCACCCTTTCACCTTAGCAAAAGAGAAATTATAAGAACATTATAATAGAAAGAAAATAAAATGCAAGAAAAAGGAAATTCATTAATAACATAAACACACAAAACACAATACAAGATCCTAGCCAAAGCCAAAATGTTCCAGCCAAGGCCCAGATGCTCTAATGGGTCACAAGACACCTCTATTTATAAATACATTTAGGGGCAAACTTGTCAAATTACAAGGGCATAATTGTCAAATATTAGTTGTAAATATCTTTGACAATTGGGATCATTAGGCACCAGCTTTGACCATCAATTTTTACATTGAAATGTTGAGAATTTTAACCACATGTCTTCATGAAAGTTGTAGATATTTCTCTCAGCTTTATAGAACATATTGATTTGTATAATTTGGATACATATTTTGAGAGATATGGTCCAAATACTGAGGCCTGGTTAGACTGGGCCGAGACTGTAGATGGGTTCATTTCAACCCCAATTTTGGTCCACTAAGAGCACGAATTTGATGATGCTTGTGAAATGCAATCTTGTAGAGAATTGAATCAGCTTTCCAAAACATTAAGAATTGCACCATTATGATCTATAAATAGAGAGTTATACCCATTTTACCAAACCTATAACAAAACCAAAATTAAGAGAAATTAATTCCAAAGATGTAAATGCTACAAATATGCTTAAGTTGAGGAATTTAATGATACTATTAAATATGATGAACTAAACTATTATTAAACATGCATATTTAAGTGTTCATCACCTTCCGTTTGAAATTTGAATTTATTCAAAACATATGAAATGTGCTTCATTAAGTCCTCTTTCCAATGCCACAAGAATCAAGTCATTTTGATTTTTCTAGCTCAAGATATGTACAAAAGAGTATTCAGTACTCATGTCAGCTGCTTCCATTTGTCTTTCAACTTGCATGATGATTTGGACAACTTTACACTTGAAATTTGAATTTCTTTAAAACATATGAAATGTTATAAATTGAGTAAGCTTAGCTCAAGAATCACGTCATTTGGACATCTATAGAGATATATATGACTAATTGATTGAACATTGCTCATGTGTCATATTCCTTGAGTCAAACCTTGTTCTTAAACTTTGGTACCTTTAACATGTAATCTTCTCCTTAGCTTCAACACTTCATTTTAATAAGCCTTTTCTTGATTTTAAAATTATTTCAATGATATTACTCTTGCACATAAATAAACATGTTAGTAAATCACAATGAATCAATGTGTATTGTTATCATCAAAATTATCATGTAGCCTTAGGGCTAACAGTTGGGTGCAAGCTTTCCACCTACCCAGATATAAATTCAGCCTCCACTAGGGTATACCAAATAATAATATCTTAAATTGTCATAAAATCCACTTAGGTTGTTTGTTTTATGCATACATTATTCATTTTATCTTCGTTAAAGCGTGTGAGGTATATTCAATCAGTAACAATGTATATTCATACAAAGAAAAAGATGAGGAAAATAATGTTACATATCCTTCAAACATGAGGGATAAGGGATAGAGGATAGGATTACATTCATTTGTTATTCAATAATAAAGTAAAAATACTTCCAACACTTTTAATATTCAATCATTCAATAACATCTTCATGCATATCAAGTATATAGTCTAAACAATCAATTCGAGATTCGAAAAGTATTGAATTCCTCACTACCATATGTGAGTCTATTCAATGCTTATCAAGTCTCTTAATGGATATTTAAACACATATTCATTTATTCTAAGTGATGATCCCTCACCATCCAATGTGAGTCCACCACCACCTTATACCATCATTCAATTATATTTCTAATCATGGCAACTATTTATAATCAATTAAAATTCTAAACAAAGCTATAAACTTAAACATGGCATTTCTAGCCTAATATTGAAATTCTATCATGGTAATTCTACTTAAACATGACATTTCTAGGCTAATTATATCAATCATAGCTGTTAAAAGATTTATTTTAGTATTATGTAATTTATATTTTCTGTCATTATCTAGGATTTCCTGTTTATCTAAAAGAGGGAAACTATCCTAAGTTTCTTTTTTGTATTTATCTCTTTCCTATTTTGTCTCGTAGGATTGCATTATAAATTTTATAGTTTTTTCTCTATCAATATAGAAAAATTTTGTCGTTCAACATCGTATCAGAGCAGGATTAAGATCCTTCTCATCCTCTCTTCTTTTAATAAAAAATTGTAAAAATTACAAACCCTAACTCGTTTCTGCCTAGAGAGTTGCCACCCACCTCCGGTCAGCAGTGAAAGTCACTGCTTGTTCCATTAAGGTTGCTGGTCATCGATGAACAAAACCCTCTGCCGCTACCAGAAAACTCCACCAAAAAACCTGGTGTCTCGTCCAAATCTGGCTGAAAACTAGTGTTTCATGTCCTAGTTGTGTTTTTGATGGCCAAAACGTATCCCTCTGAGTATTATTAGGCCAATCGTTTGGTCTTGTCTGGTATTTTCAGACTTTTTTTTCCCTTTTTTTCTTGAAATTTTTTGTGTGTGGCATTCTATTTGGAAGATATATTGTGTTTGGGGCTTCCATGGCTTCTCAATCATCCTTTAATCCTCCTGGAGTTGGTGGTTCCATCACAACAGTAAAGTTGAATGACTCAAATTACAAGTTACGGGCAAAAGCAGTAACCAAATATTTGATTGGCTAAGGGAAACATCATTATCTAACTCAAGATCCTCCATCGTCTGATTCAAAGGAGTATGCTAAATGGATTCAAGAAGACAACATGGTCGCTACATGGTTGTGGAATAGTAACATGGATGGCTGCTACTGTTATATGGGTTGAAACAACAAAGAAATTATGGGACTCTCTTCAATCTCAGTATGGTCAATCTCAAAATGTTTCTAAGATCTTGGATTTATATTCAACCTTATTTTCTTATCACCAAGGAGATAAAACATTGAGTGAACACTTTGGAGTGATAGAAGGGTTGATGAATGAAATCAATTCATATCATCCTATCACTAATGATGTTGAGGAAGGAAAGAAACAATGAGAAGCAGTTTTTTTTGGTTAAATTTTTATCTAGATTGAATCTTATTTATGAAAATGCTAAGATTAACATTTTGGTTGAGAAAGATCTTCAAACACCAAATACGTTTATGCTAGACTTCAATGGTTGCCCTCCTCCCAACATAATCAAGAAGCCTTTGCTTTAGTTACTTTTGGTACAAGAAGAAGAGGTTCATTTTCTGGAAGAAGTAGGGGACGCTGGAGACGCCGTGGTCATCGTAGTCCTTGCTCTCATTATGGCAAACTTAAGTACCCCTCAGGGAAAATAAGACTTCTAGTACTCCTGTTCCGTCACTTGAGCAGACTGATAGGGCTTCTGTTCTAGGTGTTTCCCTAATCGATGAGTCTGTACCTCTGCCTTTATGGTTTTACTAGGTATGTCAAATGCATTTTTGTCCTCTTCTAAGTCCACTCAATGGATAATTGATTCTGGTGTGTCTTCTCACATGACTAGTAATAAGTTTCTATTTCAGTCATTTTTTTTCCTTCAAATAAATAGACTTTTGTGTCTTTAGCTAAAGTTTACAATCACATGTAAATGGATCTGGTACTGCATGTCCTAGCTCTCATCTTCACTTGTCATCTGTTTTATACATTCCCCAATTTCTAGTTAATCTTCTTTCTGTTAGTCAACTTACAAAGCATGTTAATTGTTCTGTCACCTTTTTTTCCGTCTTATTTAGTTTTTTAGGATCTTGGTACGAAGAAGATGATTGGTGGCAGACATGAACAGAATGGGATTTATCATCTGTCAAAGCCTATTGCACAGTGTCCACAAGCTCTTTCTACCTCTATGTCATCTAAGCAATGGCATTATCATTTAGGTCATCCTTCAAGTCATCTACTTAATAGTATGGGTATTTTAGTTACCAATAAATTCGAGTGTGAGTTGTGTCAGATAGGAAAGCATTATCGTTTTATTTTTCCTAGTCGAGTCAATGAGATTAGTGCCAAACCATTTGATTTAGTCCACTTTGATGTGTGGAGTCGTTGTAAGGGTCCTAATGGTTATGGCTTTTGATATTTTGTAACATTTATTGATGACCATTCTAGAACTACTCGGTTTTATCTATTGAAAACAGATATAAGGTTCCTTATAAGTTTTAGTCATTTTATAATGAAATAAAAAATCAGTTTGGCATTTCAACAAAAGTTTTACTTTCAGTCAATGCTTTAGAATACACTTCATCTTTTTTATCTCATTTTTGCAATTCTAATGGTATCTTACATCAAACCTCATGCTCTTATACTTCACAACAAAATGGAGTCTTTGAAAGAAAGAATAGACATTGTTCGATGTTGCTCACACTTTATTCTATCATATGAAGGTACCATCTAGATACTGAGGGGAAGCGGTTCTGACAGCTTGTTATCTAATTAATCGTGTTCCTTTATCAGTTCGTCATTTCTGTACTCTATATTCTGTTTTACACCTAGGTGAACCTCTATTTCTTCCTCCTCCTCATATTTTCAGTTGTGTTTGTTTTATACATCAACATAATCTCTTCGATAAATTTTCTCCTAGATCTATTAAATGTGTTTTTCTAAGATACTCATTGCACTTAGAAAGGTTATAAGTGTCTTGATCCTCAATTTGGAAAATACTTTGTTAGTGCTGATATTACTTTCTTTGAGTCTACCCCATTTTTTTCATTAGATAGTTCTCAATTAGACACTGATATTGTTTCTCTTCCTATTCATTTGCCTGTCTTACCTAATGAGTCTATGTCTAAGCCTTTGTAGGTGTATACTAGCTGACAACCAGCTCCTCAGAATGTTCCTTCAAGTGATATACCAAATTCTGTTTCATCTTCTACTCAAGCATTTTCTTCTAATCCAGATTCTATTCCTATGCCAGCTCTATCCGATCTTGACCTTCGTATTGCTCTTTGGAAAGGTACTCATAAAGCTCAAAAGTATCCCATTTCTAATTTTGTCTCATTTGATGCTTTATCTTCCTCTCTTCGCACTTTTTCTTTGTGTTTATCTATGGTTTCCCTTCCTAATAATTATCAGGAGGCATTAGCTCATTCTGGTTGGCAGAATGTTATGGAAGAGAAGATGTCAGCTCTTTGTAGTCATGCTACTTGGACCTTACAATCGTTACCTAGTGGTAAAGAAGTTGTTGGTTGTCGATAGGTGTTTACAATCAAATATCATCCTAATGGTCCTATTAAAAGGTTAAAAGCGCGGTTGTTACCAAAAGGTATACAAAGACTTATGGGGTTGATTATCTTGAGACTTTCCCTCCAGTTGCCAAGCTTAATTCAGTATGCATCTTAATCTCTTTAGCTGTTTTCTTTGATTGGCCACTTTTCCAACCTGATGTCAAAAATGCTTTTTTGTATGGTGATCTACATGAAGCAACCACCAGAGTTTGTTGCTCATGGGGAGTCACATTTAGTTTGTAAGTGGACAAAGCTATTTATGGGTTGAAGTAGTCTCTACGGGCTTGGTTTGAAAAGCTTAGTAGAGTGTTGTTGTCCATCAAATTCAAGTGCTGTCAATCTAATCATTCTGTGTTTGTTAAGAAAACTGGTATAGGAATTGTAATTCGGTAGTGTATATGGATGATATCATTATGACTGGAAGTGATTCTAATGGAATTGAAGATGTAAAACAATAGTTGAGAAAACAGTTTCACACTAAAGATATTGGCAAATTACAGTACTTCCTCGGTATTGAAGTTGCATGAAGTAAAGAAGAGCCTGTTCTTTCTCAAAGAAAGTATGTCTAAGACTTACTTGTTGAAACAGTGATGTTAGGATACAAATTAGTTGAGGCTCCTATGGATCCTAATGTAGTCCTAGATGATGAAAGTAGTCTAGAATTTGAAGATAAAAGAGATATAGCAGTTTGGTATTTATCTTATTGTCACTTGACCTGACATTACCTTTGCAGTCGGTCTTGTTAGTCAGTATATGCAAAATCTAAGAAAGATTCAATGGGAAGTCGTATGTAGGATTCTACATTATCTCAAGCAGTCTATGGGAAAAGGGGTTGTTTACAAAAAGGAAAGGAACAAGATATAATTAGTTATTCAAATGCTGATCAGGCTGGTACAAAATCTAATGGGAAGTCAACAAGTGGATATTGTATCTACTTGGGATGAAAACTTGTCACTTGGAGGAGTAAAAAATAAAATGTGGTTGTCAGATCTAGTGCAGAAGCAGAGTATCGTGCTATGGCTCATACAACATTTGAGATTATGTGAGTGAAAAATTTACTAGGTGAGGTTGGGGTGACTATTAAAGCACCTGTAGTGATGTTTTGCGATAATGTTGCAACTACCTATATTGCTAGCAACCCTATTTTTCATGAAAGGACAAAACATATTGAAGTTGATTGTCATTTTATTAGAGAAACGATAATGTCTGAAACAATTATCACATCATATGTTAAGTCTGGAGATTAGGCTGGAGACATTTTTACTAAAGCTGTGCAAAGAGGGATTTTCCTTCATCTTTTTTTCAAGTTGGGTATAGATGATATCTATTCTCCAACTTGAGGGGAAGTGTTAAAAGATTTATTTTAGTATTATGTAATTTATATTTTCCCTCATTATCTAGTATTTCCTTTTTATCCAAAAGAGTGAAACTATCCTAAGTTTCTTTATTGCATTTATCTCTTTCCTATTTTGTCTTTTACGATTGTACTATAAATTTCATAGCTTTTCCTCTATCAATATAGAAAATTTTGTGGTTCAACAATAGGCAAACATGGCAATTCTAGTATAATATAGCAATCAAGGCAATTCTAGCCTAATTCAAACATGATATTTCCTAGCATTATTCAAAACATTCATAAGTTTTCCTAGCATGATCCTAATCATGTGCTCCTAAGCATGTGATATGTTTGAAACTAGCAAGTATACTAATCGCACAAGTAATAAAGTGATGAGTAAGATATCGTTCCCACGAGGATTGTTTCTAATTAAATTTGTTATTCGAAAGCAAAAACAGAATAAATGGGGGGTTTTGTTGATTGATTAACTAGATGAAATATTAATGCAAATAAAGAATAACACAATGCAAACTTAATTGAAGTGAGAATTAATTAATGATAGAAATCTAGTTAAGGGATCATTCTCTGCCACAAGATATGGATTTACAAATTAATCATAGAATTGTCATCCAATTACACCATTGAAATTATCAACCATAGATAACAACAAGCTCTGTTATCCCAATCTTTCCTTACTTTATTGTTAAATAAAACAAGCTCTTTATTTAATCTCTAACCATTAAACAACCTAGAACAAGCTCTCTAAGTTTAATTCAATGGATGCATTACGATAAGAAAGATAGGTTGATCTAAGCAATAAACACACAAGCTCGGATTATTTAACTTAGATTGTATTCTCCAATTGCAATCTCTGATCACAATTTTGCTACTAAGGATTAGAAATTCAAGACAATTACGGATCAAGATTTCTACTCTAGCAATAGACAACAATCAGATTATATTCAGTTGGCCACCCCAAATACAATCAGTAAGTAATCATAAGCATTAGATATGGGAAAATACAAGCAATTTCAATTAGAGAGATGGATAACAACTTCTTGCACAATCAACTCACAAAAACCATATCAAGGGTTTTGAAATCACCCTCAACCAAATCAGATTTAGTTACACATATTCAAACACAATACAAATACGATACAATATGGAGACATTCCAGAAAATGAAAGGAAAAGGAAAAACTTAGCAAATCCTTTGAATATCTCCTTAGAGTTTGTAGTTCTTCCTCTTTCCAAGCCTTCTTTCTCCTTCAAGAGCTCCAAGAGATGAGAGAAATCTAGAGATGAAGCCTCCAACACGTTCTCCTCTTCTTCTTGTTATCAAAATAAAACCCTAAAATATGTTTATATACTCTGCTACAATAACTTGCTACAGTGCCCCGTATAATAAAATGCTACAGTGATATGTGGAATTACAATTCTACACTTCTCATACCATTTTTACCATAACTTTTGGTACACTACATGGATTCGTGAACTGTAAATTTCTCCATAAAATAGACTTCGAGAGCTTTCCAATGGTATATAGTATGTCATCTGGTTCATTGTATATCAATACAATCAAATCCGAGAAGTTGGTTGACTAGCAGAGGTGCAAATGAAAGGTTTTACTCCAATTTAGTGCAAGTTCCTCCAAAACTCCTACAAATATCAAAAATCACACAAAACCATAAAAATAACAAGGAATATAACAAAGAAACATAGACGAATTAATATGAAAATGATAGATAAATAGACACCCATCAAATTCCCCCATACTTAGACTTTGCTAGTCCTCGAGCAACTAAAACAATATAAAAACAAAACTAAATCTAAACAGAATCAAAGAAAAAAAATTAAAACACACAAATGCTTCAACTTGCAAATAGGCCTCAAAGATTGTACTTAATTATAACCCAAGGAAAACTTCAAAATAATGCACTTGATAAAAAAATTTCATCTTCAAAGATTAGTTTTGCTCCACTTCAATTCCTCGAGTGTGTGTGTGTAGAGCCATTCTCACCTAATCACTTGTAACTCGGATGAGTTTATGTATAAAAATGAATCATATTTAATAGTGAAGATGTGTGTATAAATGAATTCCATAGGCCTGCTTTTCAAGTCACTCTCCACTAATGTAGACAAGCACAACACCAAGGATTAAGTAGGGCTTTATTAAGCTTGTAACGTTTGGCTTGGGTGAATATACGATAAAGGATAATAATTTGGCTCAAATCATGCACAAACATATAAATCATTCAAGACTATGTAGAGCTCAACCCTATAACATAACTTTATTTCAATTCACTAGGTTACTCCCCCAAACTTATTTAGAACACTCAATCTTTTTTCTTTTTTGTATAAAACAAAAGAAAACTACACCCCCACACTTTGTTTTTCATTCTTTTTAAGAACACTCAAGGGTATAGATCTTTTTTTTCTTTTTTTTCTTCTCTCCTTTTTTCTTCTCTTTTTTTTTTTGTACTACACTTCCCCTCTCCCACACTTAAACAACACATTGTCCTCAATGTGTAAGCACATGGAAGGTAAGTATATATATATATTTTTTTACAAACACAGTAGAACTCACTTGTATTGCTCATGACACAACCCAACCTCCTCTGACTTCCCAAAACTAGAACAAAGCTCAAAATGTAATCGTGATGATCTACATGCTCATGGGTAAGGGATAAACTTTTTGGGAAAAAATTCATTTGAGGTTAGGAAATCTTTTAGTGAGTTAACAAGGAAAAAGGCTTACAAAGGCTCAAAGGGGGAACTAGGGATCATTTTCAGTCAAGGTTCGCTATTAAGGCTCAAACGGTCCAAAGATGGCCTAAATCATTTCCTTCATGTTGCACAGTCTAGGATTTCGCCTCGAGTGACCATCAAACAGGTTCTAGAATTCATTGAAATCTGAAGAAACACTTAAATTGCATAAACATTCTCTAAATAAACAAATAACTCAGTGATAATGGCTCAGTGCTCAATGCTTCGCAAGGAATCAAAGGCAGAGCAAAAACCAATATACATTTCAAGCACACAGATCCATGCATCATTTATCATTTTCCAAGAGTTATTCTTAATTCAATAATTGCTTTATCATCGACCTACAAAATGCAAGAAAAGAGGTATGTGGCGTTGTTACACCTCAGTCAAGATTGTATATTTCAACAATCCTTAGGACCTGTAGCCCGCAGAATTAAGGTTTTCAGCCTATATACCTTTATTATGAATGAACAAAACAAGAAATAAAACAGTTCAAACAACAGGAAATAAAAAAACTACAAATTTATCTAGTTCGAATGCTTTCAAGGGTTAAAGAAACCCCATATTCTGCCATTCTCAAGTCTTTCCACAATTTTTTTTTGAATCGGAACCGATAAAGACAAAATAGAAAAAAAACACATAACAACTCTAAATCACATTAAACTAAACGTACTCATAAAATAAAAAGTCCAACAGTCAGCAAACAAAAACAAGTTAGTTAGAATGGGCTAAAAAGTTTAGAAGTTAGCCTCCTTATTCAGCCATTATGGATTGAAGAGATCCAAAATGAGTTTCAAGAGGAGTTGAACTTTTTAAGTTACCACTCTAGAAGCCAAGATTAGAAAATATTACCTGGGGCGAAAGAAATAACCTGAAAAATTCCAAAAGAAATAACATGAAAAATCTCAAATAAACACAATAAAAATAAAGCAAACAAAAGTGAAGCAAACAAGCAGATAAAGATTACAGATGGAGAGTTAAATTCAGTTGACGCCTTTTACTGCCTTCCTTAAACCAATCTATCCGAGCTATTATTGGATCAGGCGAATAGACGAATTCTTGTAGTTTGTCAATTAACTCCCCTGCAGTGGAAGCTGTAACCAGGATTTGCCTTGCCGACTGTGAGATGAAGTTTTGTTCTACAGCTTGATCAAGAAAAGACAACAAACCATCAAAGAAATGATTGACATTTAACAATCCAATGGGTTTTCGATGGATGTTTAGCTGTGCCCAAGAAGTGATTTGAAATATTTCCTCTAATGTACCATAACCACCGGGCAAAGCTATAAATGCATCAGATTTAATTACCATATGAGCGATACGCTCATGCATGCTAGAGACCTGTAATTCTTCCCCCATTGTGTTCCCTATGATATCTTGTACAGCTAATGGTTTAGGGATAATGCCGAGAACTTTGCTCCCTCCCAGGGATGCAGCTGTCGACACACACCCCATTAACCCAAGACTACCCCCTCCATAAATCAAATGAATACCCCTCTCAGCTAATGCCCTACCAAGATCAAGAGCAGCTGTTGTAAACTCTCCATCTTTACCAAATTGAGATCCACAAAATATACATATATTTTGGAATCGTCGAATTGGTGTTTTCTCCATTTCTACAAGTGGTCTAATCTTGTGTAAGACAATGATGCACGTTAGGTGTTGTGCTCTTCAAGGGAAAAAGAGGTTATAAAATGACATTTGAAAATATGGAGAATGGACAGATGCACACGTAAAACTCTCAGATTTGACACATGGGGACATGATTTCGGTGGGAGTTGCTCGATGCATATTTATCGCCCCAAGATTTGAAAAAAATGAGATATGCTTTCGGTGGAGGTTGACAAAACCTCCACACTTGTCTCCCATGTGAAGCATGGAAAATGGAGATATACTTCGGGCGGGGGTTGACAAAACCTCCACACTTGTCTCCCATATGCGCTTATGTCATGAGGTAGTCATATGGTTTGTCAAAAAGGAAAATTTGAAATTAAAACAAACAAAATCAACAAACAACAACAACACAAAGACAACACTAATAATCAAATCAAACAAAACAAGAAAAAAATAAAATTCAATAATAATAACACACATTCAAATGTACAAGTAGTTGTGATTGTGGCTCACATCTTCCTCTGGTTTTACGTCCAGTAACGGCTGAAACGCCTTCTATGAGTCGGGGATTTGCTTCCCATCCAATTTTCTTATAAACTGGCAAACAGGGTCATTTTTAGTCAGGTTCTCTAGACTATAACACTGCAATTCATCACGAAATTATGTCCATAGATTAAGCAATTCACGCTGAACAAGTCCATAAGAATATGACTCAAGAGTTAATAAAACATTATCCAGCGAATCATTACTCAGACCATTCTTAATAAACGAAAGTTTATCTTCTCTATTCCTGGACACAAAACCTAATGAACGACAAGTCTGGTTACAATTCCATCTAGCACATTTATAACATACTTGTAACCTCTTCGCTCTTCGCCTCTTAGCGTAGTAGCTTTTTCCTAGACCAAGCATGTATTTTGCTAGATTAATATCAGGCTCACCAGACAATCTCACCTTGGCATCGATAAGCCATTAGATATTCGTAGGCACATTTAGGAGCATCAACGTCCAAAGTCTAGTCATCCGTGTTGACCCAGGTATGGCAACCCAAGAGGGGGGTGAATTGGGTTTTTATTTATCAAAACGGATTTAGAAACTTTTCTTGAAAATCAAAATTATTTAACTATTTCTTTAAGAATAAAGGTGAAGAAGATGAAAATAGAATGCAATCAAGAGAATAGAAATGAAGAACAATCACAAGTGCAAGTTAATGTAAAGAGATAGGGATAGAGAGAGTGCAAACTCAATTTACGTGGTTCGGCAAACCTTGCCTACGTCCACGGGCTCCTAGCTCCACGAGCTAAGCTTTCCACTAAGTTGTAGAAATCTTTACAACTTGCTTGATGAGCAACCTCACCAAGACTTTTTCTTCCAACTCTTGATAACACCACACCAAGAGTTCTTCTTGATGAACAACCTCACCAAGGCAACTTCCTTCAACTCTTGATAACACCACACCAAGAGTTCTTCTTGATGAACAACCTCACCAAGGAAAGAGTTCTCTCAAGGATAACTTTTATCCTTTACAAGAAGATCTCACTCTCACCACAATACAAGAACAAAGAAAATTCTTACAACAAAAGTACAACTCTCTTCAAAGAGTAGATAAAGAATATAAAAGCTCTCTAAACTTGATATTTCTTCTTTTTTTTTTTTTTTGCTTGATAGATGCTTCTCTTTTCTTGTTGAATGCATGGGAGAATGGCTCCTTTTATAGGCAAATGAGATGAACTTAATCAAGTGAAGACACCATCTCCAAATTTTCTGCCCACCATAAAAACCATAATTTTTTCTGCCATTTTTGTCAATGTTAAGTTTGAAATTTGAAAATCTACAAAACATAAAAGATTTGAACATTTGAATAAGCTTTCCAACTCATCAAGAATCAAGTTATTTGGATATCTGTAGCTCAAGATATGGTCAAAACACCATTCGGTGCTCATGTGACTTGATTTTTCTTTCTTGTGTCAATCCACCAAATTGAATGATAATTTTGTCAGCCTTCTGTTTGAAATTTGAATTTCTTCAAAACATAAAAGATCTGAATATTTGAATAAGCTTTATAAAACATTAAGAATCAAAGCATTTGGATATCTCTATCTTAAGATATGGCCAAAATACCATTCGGTGCTCATGTGAGTTGATTTTTCTTCTCTGTGTCAGTCCACCGAATGGCATGTCAATTATGTCAGCCTTCCATTTGAAATTTGAATTTCTTCAAAACATATGAAATGTTATTCATTAAGTCATATTTCCAATGCCATAAGAATTAAGTCATTTTGATTTTTCTAGCTCAAGATATGTCCAAAGAAGTATTCAGTGCTCATGTCAACTGCTTCCATTTGTCTTTCAAATTGCATGATGATTTGGATAACCTTGTACTTGAAATTTGAATTTCATTAAAACATATGAAATGTTATAAATTGAGTAAGATTTCCAAAGGCTCAAGAATCACGTCATTTGGATATTTGTAGGGATATATATGACCAATTGATTGAACATTGCTCATGTGTCACATTCCTTGAGTCAATCCTTGTTCTTAAACTTTGGTGCCTTTAACATGTAGTCTTCTCCTTAGCTTCAACACTTCATTTTAATAAGCCTCTTCTTGATTTTAAAATTATTTCAATGATCTTACTCTTGCACATAAATAAACATGTTAGTAAATCTCAATTAATCAATGTGTATTGTTATCATCAAAATTATCATGTAGCCTTAGGGCTAACAATCTCCCCCTTTTTGATGATGACAAATCATTGATTGCTTTAAAATATAATCTAAAATCAAGAATGAAAATAAAAATCAACAATAAGCAAAAAGAATGGCACTTGTTATGAATATAAGCAATCCAACTATTTCTCCCCCTTTTGTTATCATAAAAAAGATGTAATCAAATTAACTACTCCCCTAAATATATTCTCCCCCTTAACATATGCTACCATTCAAAGATTATCATATTAAAGCAAAATTAAGACATATCCAACATGCCTACTTCTCTTCTAATTATGCAAAATCTATCTTGACTAAGGGGTTTAGTAAATATATTGGCTAATTGTTTATCGGTGGAAACAAATTCTAACGAAATATTTCCTTTTTGCATATGATCTCTAATAAAATGATGTCTAATCTCTATATGCTTAGTCCTAGAGTGTTGTATGGGATTTTTTGAAATGTTGATGGCACTTTTATTGTCACATTTGATGGAATATGATCAAATACCACACCATAATCTTTTAAAATTTGTTTCATCCAAAGAGATTGTGCACAACAACTTCCTACTGCAATATACTCGGCTTCCGCGGTTGATAAGGCAACAGAATTTTGTTTTCTACTAAACCATGAGACTAATGCATGTCCTAGAAAATGGCAAGAGCCACTAGTGCTCTTTCTATCAAGAAGACTTCCAGCAAAGTCCGCATCGGAATAAATAATTAGATCAAAATTTCCATTTAGGATACCAAAGCCTAGATTTATGGTTCCAAGAAGATATCTAATATCCTTTTGACAGCCCTTAAGGTGGGGATTCCTTTGACAATACTCAAATCTAGCACACATACACAACACTAACATAATATCAGGTCTACTAGCAGTTTAATACACAAGGGAGCCATCATCCTCGATATTTTGTTACCGCACATCTTTTCCTTTCTCATCTTGGTCAGCTTGGTTAATGTACCCATAGTGTGTTATATGTCCTTGAAATATCCATGCCAAACTTCTTGAGAAGATCTCTTGTGTATTTAGCTTGATTAATGAAGATCCCATCTATTGATTGCTTGATTTGAAGTCCAAGAAAGAAATTTAATTCTCCCATTAAGCTCATTTCAAATTCTTGTTGCATGCACTTAGAAAATTCCTCACACATAGAGACATTAGTAGCACCAAATATAATATCATCAACAAAGATTTGAACAATTAATAAATCATCATTTTTTGTTTTAACAAAAAGAGTAGTATCAACTTTTTTCCATTTCGAAACCATTATCAATGAGAAATTTGCTCAATCTATCACCAGGCTCTTGGTGCTTGTTTTCAAGCCAATAGTGCCTTTTTGAGTTTTGAAAAACATGGTTTTGAAAAATCATGATTTGGAAACCAAGAGGGTTTTGCTCTACTATACTTCCTCCATAATGTAGCATTTAAAAATGCACTTTTGACATCCATTTGCTATAATGTAATTTTATAACATGCAATGCACACAACATTCTAATTATTGCTAATCTTGCACCGGTGCAAAGGTTTCCTCATAATCAATACCTTCGGCTTGATTGTTATCCTTGAGCAACAGGTCCTAGCTTTGCTTCTAATAATGGTGCCATTTTCATCTAACTTTATTTCTAAAAATCCCATTTTAGTGCCTAGAATAGATTTTCTAGGTCTAGGGACTAATTCCCAAATTTGATTTCTCTCAAATTGGTTCAATTCTTCTTGGATAGCCAAATCCAACTTTCGTCTTTTTCGGTTTCTTTAAAAGATTTTGGTTCAAATTGAGAGACAAAAGCAAAATGATTACAAAAGTTCTTAAAAGAAGATCTAGTTTTCATTCCTTGTGATGGTTCACCAATAATGAGATCTTTAGGGTGAGCTTTTGCATACCTCCATTCCTTTGGTAATTCTTGGGAAGAATCATTTACTTCCTCACGCTTTTCTTGTTGAAGTTGTAATTCATCTTGGCTCTTTTTATCAAGCCTTGATTCCTTGATTTGGCCTTTCTACCTCACAATATCATCATCTAAAATTCTTGAAGAAATAACATAGTTTTCAATCAATCAACATGCATAGATTCCTTCAATATAAGATCTTTTTGTTAAAAACTCTATATGCTTTACTATGGTTGGAGTAGCCAACAAATTCCACATCGTCTTTTGCTCACATTATTTCCAAGGTTATCCTTGGTGTTTAAAATAAAACATTTACATCCAAAAACTTTACAAAATCCAATGTTGGGTTTTCTTCCGTTCCAAAGTTCATAAGGAGTTTTCTTTATTAAAGCTCTAATATGGACTCTATTGATTATAAAGCATGCGGTATTAACGGCTTCGGCCCAAAAATATTTTTGCAAATTATTTTCAAGCAACATGTCCTAGCCATTTCTTGGATAGTCCTATTTTTCCTCTCACACACAGTTTGTTGTGGAGTTCTAAGGGGAAAAATTATGCTCAAAACCATTTTCATCACAAAAGATTTTCAAATGCAACATTGTCTACTTCACCACCATGATCACTCCTAATGGACACAATAGAATACCCTTTTTGATTTTGAACTCTTTTTGCAAATTTTGAAAAAGCTTGTATGGCCTCATTTTTAGTTTTCAAGAATAATACCCAAGTGAATCTTGAATAATCATCAACAATAACAAAAACATAATACTTTCCACCAAGGCTTTGAGTTCTTGATGGTCCAAATAATTACAAATGAAGTAATTGTAGAGGTTTATTTGTTGAAATAAATTTCTTTTGTTTAAAAGAAGTTCTCAATTGTTTTCCAAATGACAAGCATCACAAATCTTATCCTTTTCAAATTTTATTTTTGGAAGACCATCAACTAAATCATTTTTAGAAATTTTTTGAAATTGTGTCCATGCTAGCATGACCTAACCTTCTATGCCATAACCAAGCATCATGATTAACAATGAAACAATTTTCTACATGATCATTAACATCACTATCAATTGTATAAATATTACCACATCTATTACCAACAAATAATGTCTTATTGTTACTAACATCCTTAATCACACATCTATTAGGCTCAAAAGTAACAAAATATCCCTTATCACACAATTGACTAATGCTAATCAAATCATGTTTTAAACCATGAACAAGCAAAACATCTTTAATAATAGGTGAAAAAGGGTTACCAATATCACTATGTCCGATTACCCTTCCTTTAGCATTATCACCGAAGGTCACATATCCTCATTTCTTGATGATTAATCTTGAGAACTTGGAGGTATCTTCGGTCATATGCCTTGAGCATCCACTATCTAAGTACCACTTGTGTTTGCCACTTTGTCTCTACAATCAACGTTCAAGGAGTAACTTTTTGGTACCCAAAAGTTATTGGGTCCTTGGGGGTTAGTTATGGTACTTTTTGGAACCCATATTTGTTTCAACTTAGGATTTCTCTTAATATAGCAAGAATGCACTTTGTGTCATTTTCTTCCACAATAAGTACATGAATGATTAGGATTATTTCTAGAAGACGCATGAGCAAAATAATTTTTAAAATACTTTTGATTTTTATGAGTTTTATATCCTAAACCTCTTTTATCAAAAACACACCTTTGGTTTTGTAACATAGAATTCAAATTTTTTGTGCTTTTTTTAAAACTATCAACAATATTTCTTAAGTCATTATTTTCCTTTTTCAAACTAGCATTTTGTTTCTCCAATTTATCAAAATCCTTTTGTTTTAAAATGTCATTTTCAGTTTTTAATAAATGTATTTGACTTTCCAAACTTTCAAAATCTTTTTGCTTTAAAATTTCATTTTCCTTTTCTAAAGCTTCATTTATTTCTACCACCTCTTCTAATTGAGATAACATGATTTTTGACTTCTTTTTGAAAGCATTGATTTTTGAATTTTGTTTATCAACTTGCACATGTAAATTTTGAAATGCTTCAAGTAATTCATCATATGAAAGTTTAGGATCATAGTTTCGAATACTTACCTCATCTTCACTTAAAGCCATAAAGCACATGTTTGCCACTTCGCAATCTTCTTCTTCGGTGGAGCTAGCTTCATTATCATCCCAATTTGTGGCTTCATTGCTTTGGATTTCTTGTTTTGACTCTTGAAGTAAGGACAATCCATCTTTACATGTCCCGGTTTCTTGCACTCCTAGCAAATGACTTGATCATTTTTCTTATCTTGCTTTGAGCTTTGCCCTTTGTACTCCCTTATAGAATTCTTCTTGAATCCTTGGTTTCTTCTAATCATCCTTTTTAGCTTTCTTGTGATGAATGCAAGATCATCATCATCTCCTTCATCGTCGGACTCATCATCTTCTTTTGTTGAAGATTTGAAAGCGATATTTTTCTTTTTCTTGAAATCTTCTTCATTCTCCTTCAAGGTGATTTCATGAGTCATGAGAGAACCCATAAGTTCTTCTAATGGTAGTTTGGTGAGGTCCTTTGCTTCTTGAATTGCCGTAACCTTTGGCTCCCAAGATTTTGGTAGACACCTAAGAATCTTTCTCACCATTTCAACAGTAGAATAAGATTTACCAAGAGATTTTAAACTATTAATAATATCCGTAAATCTAGTAAACATTTCAGAAATTGATTCATCCGATTTCATCTTAAAAGCTCATAACTATGAACCAGTATACTAATTTTGGATTCTTTAACTTGACTAGTTCCTTCATGAGTTACTTCAAGTGTGTGCCATATTTCTTGTGCCGTAGAATAAGTAGAAATTCTATTAAACTCATTTCTATCTAGAGCACAATACAACACATTCATAGCTATAGCATTCAAACTCAATTTCTTTTTATCATCTTCACTAAACTCTTTAGGTTCTTTAAGCATGCATTCCCCATTTTCAATTTTGGTAGGAACAAAAGGTCCTTACAAAACAATAGACCACAAATCATAATCAAAAGATTTCAAGAAAATACTCATTCTAGTTTTCCAATAAGAGTAATCACTTCCATAAAAAATGGAGGTCTAGAGATAGAAAGTCCCTCAACATATGAAGTTGAATTAAAAGTTGCCATAGCTCAAAATCGATTAAGATTTAAAAAAATTGAGCAACCTTGCTCTGATACCACTTGTTGACCCAGGTATGGCAACCCAAGAGGGGGGGTGAATTGGGTTTTTATTTATCAAAAACGGATTTAGAAAACTTTTCTTGAAAATCAAAATTATTTAACTCTTTCTTTAAGAATAAAGGTGAAGAAGATGAAAATAGAATGCAATAGAAATGAAGAACAATCATAAGTGCAAGTTAAAGTAAAGAAGATAGGGATAGAGAGAGTGCAAACTCAATTTACGTGGTTCGGCAAACCTTGCCTACGTCCACGGGCTCCTAGCTCCACGAGCTAAGCTTTCCACTAAGTTGTAGAAATCTTTACAACTTACTTGATGAGCAACCTCACCAAGACTTTTTCTTCCAACTCTTGATAACACCACACCAAGAGTTCTTCTTGATGAACAACCTCACCAAGCAACTTCCTTCAAATCTTGATAACACCACACCAAGAGTTCTTCTTGATGAACAACCTCACCAAGGAAAGAATTCTCTCAAGGATAACTTTTATCCTTTACAAGAAGATCTCACCTCACCACAATACAAGAACAAAGAAAATTCTTTACAACAAAAGTATAACTCTCTTCAAAGAGTAGATAAAGAATATAAAAGCTCTCTAAACTTGATATTTCTCTTGTTTTTTTTTTTGGCTTGATAGATGCTTCTCTTTTCTTGTTGAATGCATGGGAGAATGGCTCCTTTTATAGGCAAATGAGATGAACTTAATCAAGTGAAGACACCATCTCCAAATTTTCTGCCCACCATAAAAACCGTAATCTTGTCTGCCATTTTTGTCAATGTTCTGTTTGAAATTTGAAAATATGCAAAACATAAAAGATCTGAAAATTTGAATAAGCTTTCCAACGCATCAAGAATCAAGTCATTTGGATATCTGTAGCTCAAGATATGGCCAAAAAACCATTCGGTGCTCATGTGACTTGATTTTTCTTTCTTGTGTCAGTCCACCAAATTGAATGATAATTCTGTCAGCCTTTCGTTTGAAATTTGAATTTCTTCAAAACATAAAAGATCTGCATATTTGAATAATCTTTCCAAAACATTAAGAATCAAAGCATTTGGATATCTCTATCTTAAGATATGGCCAAAACACCATTCGGTGCTCATGTGAGTTGATTTTTCTTCTTTGTGTCAGTCCACCGAATTGCATGTCAATTATGTCGGCCTTCTGTTTGAAATTTGAATTTTTTCAAAACATATGAAATGTTCTTCATTAAGTCATCTTTCCAATGCCGTAAGAATCAAGTCATTTTGATTTTTCTAGCTCAAGATATGTCCAAAGGAGTATTCGGTACTCATGTCAGCTGCTTCCATTTGTCTTTCAACTTGCATGATGATTTGGACAACCTTGCACTTGAAATTTGAATTTCATTAAAACATATGAAATGTTATAAATTGAGTAAGCTTTCCAAAGGCTCAAGAATCACATCATTTGGATATTTGTAGAGATATATATGACCAATTGATTGAACATTGCTCATGTGTCACATTCCTTGAGTCAATCCTTGTTCTTAAACTTTGGTGCCTTTAACATGTAGTCTTCTCCTTAGCTTCAACACTTCATTTTAATAAGCCTCTTCTTGATTTTAAAATTATTTCAATGATATTACTCTTCCACATAAATAAACATGTTAGTAAATCTCAATTAATCAATGTGTATTGTTATCATCAAAATTATCATGTAGCCTTAGGGATAACAATCCGTACTTTATAAATTTTTAAAACAGCATTTTGAGGAAGTGAGGGGAAATATTTACAAAGGTTTGACAGAAAAATATCAGCATCCATTGAAGAGGAGAAAAGGAGAGATATTACCGATAATGCGATTAAGTCTGTTCTTCTCCAAGATATGCACGCTTCAAACCTTTAGGCAATGGTTCCAGCTCCCGTTTGGGTGTTTCCTCAAGCTGTGGCACAAATGAGCTCAAAGTACAGAATAATCAAATTAAACGCAAGAAAAGAAAAGAAAAGAGAACAAAATAAAATAAAGACAAATAAAAGAAATAAAAACACAATAGCAAACAAAAGCCAAAAACAAACAACGAAGCAAATGAGACAGATGGCAAGGAGAGATAAAACCTGATCAATTATGATAGCCCATGAGAGGAATCTCCTCGAGATACAAAAATTGATCATTACTACCTTCTTTTCTTCGTCTCTTTTTATTTATTTTTCAAAAACATTGGGTTGCCTCCCAATAAGCGCTTGGTTTAACGTCCTTAGCCTGACGTTAACTGCCCTTACCCATCAAGATAAGTTGGCTCGTAGACAGGTACCTCCTCGATGTCCTACATCACTGAATTCTCATAGTAAGGCTTCAACCTGTGTCCATTCACCTTGAATACTTTGTCTGTTTTTAAGCTCTTGATTTCCATTGCACCATGAGAAAAGACATTAGTAATAACAAAGGGTCCAACCCATCGAGATCATAATTTACCTGGAAATAATTTGAGGCGAGAATGAAATAAAAGAACTTTCTGTCCCACTTCAAAATTCTTCCTAGAGATCATTTTATCACGAAATGCTTTAGTTCTCTCCTTGTAAATTCTTGAATTCTCAAAGGCATCATTTCTAAGTTCTTCCAATTATTACAGTTGAAGCTTCCTTTGTTCTCCAGCAGCATCCATCTCCATGTTACAAAGCTTTACTGCCCACCACGCTTTGTGTTCAAGCTCTACTGGAAGGTGGCATGACTTACCATAGACTAACCTATACGGAGACATACCAATAGGTGTCTTGTATGCAGTCCGGTATGCCCAAAATGCATCATCAAGTCGTAGGCTCCAATCTTTTCGGTTCGGATTCACTGTCTTCTCGAGGATGGACTTGACTTCTCGATTTGAAACTTCAACTTGACCACTAGTTTGTGGATGATATGCAGTAGACACCCTGTGAGTAATGTTGTATTTCTTGAGCAAGGCTTCAAATGATCTGTTGTAGAAGTGTGTCCCTCTATCGCTAATCATGCCTCTTGGTGTTCCAAATCTTGCAAAAATGTTAGATTTCACAAAATCTACAACAACGTTAGAATCATTAGTTCTCGTAGCTTTTGCTTCCACCAATTCAGAAACATAATCCACAGCAAGTACAATGTAAACATTACCAAAAGATGAAGGAAAAGGACCCATGAAATCAATACCCCACACACCAAAAATCTCAACAATAAGTATAGAGGTTTGTGGCATTTGATTTTTGGCACTTAAATTACCTGTCCTTTGACAACGGTCACAAGCTTTGCAAAAGAGATATGCATCTTTGAACAATGATGGCCAGTAAAATCCACAATCAAGAACTTTGAGGGCTGTTCTTTTTGGTCTGAAGCGACCTCCACATGCATAAGAATGACAGAAGGTTAAAATTGAATTAAACTCAGATTCAAAAACA
This sequence comes from Boswellia sacra, assembly GCA_013180625.2. NCBI lineage: Eukaryota > Viridiplantae > Streptophyta > Magnoliopsida > Sapindales > Burseraceae > Boswellia > Boswellia sacra. The sequence goes on from SNVD02012095.1 coordinate 27,721, forward strand.
CACCTTCTTATCACTTGGTCAGAACAATGCTTCCATAAGTACGGATCATCCCATATGTAGTACTTGGCAATGTTTTTGATCTTATCTCTTTGAGCTGAAGTCAAGTCATGTGGTAGCTTCTTCGTAACTAAGTAATTGACAATATCTGCATACCAAGGGGTTACTGCATTTAGAGACAACAATTGTTCATCCGAAAAACTTTCTTGTAATGGCAGTGCATCCTCATCGTGGACAAGACGACTAAGATGGTCGGAAACTATGTTTTCACTTCCCCTCTTATCTTTGATTTCCAAGTCAAATTCCTGTAAAAGGAGTATATCCACCTGATAAGCCTTGGTTTAGCATCTTTCTTTGTGAGCAAGTACCTCAAGGCTGCATGATCAGAATAAACGGTTACTTTAGTACCAATCAAATAAGAATGAAACATTTCTAAAGCAAAAATAACCGCTAGCAGTTCTTTCTCAGTGGTAGAATAATTAAGCTAAGCTTCATTTAAAGTCTAAGATGCATAGTAAATGGCATGTGGAATTTTGCCAATTCGTTGACCCAAAACAGCACCCACAGCGTAGTCACTTGCATCGCATATGATCTCAAATGGATGATCCCAATTTGGAGATTGGATCACTGGAGCTGAAGTCAAGAGTTCTTTCAGTTTCTCAAATGCCTCATTGCATTTCTCATCAAATTCAAAGGCCACATCATTCTGTAGTAGTCTGCATAGGGGCAATGCTATCTTCGAAAAATCTTTGATGAACCTACGATAGAAACCTGTATGACCAAGTAAAGAACGAATATCCCGTGCACTTGTGGGAGATGGTAAGGAACATATACGATCTATCTTGGATTTATCAACTTCTATACCCTTAGCAGAAATAACATATCCCGAAACTATACCCTAATCTACCATAAAATGACATTTTTCCCAATTCAGAACAAGGTTAGTTTCTATACATCTTTGAAGTATAAGGGTAAGGTTGTCAAGGCATTTATCAAAAGAATCACCAAAAATACTAAAGTCATCCATAAATACCTCAATGATGTTCTCAACATAATTAGAGAAAATACTTACCATACACCTTTGGAAAGTGGCAGGGGCATTGCAAAGATCGAATGGCATGCGTCGATAGGCAAATGTACCAAATGGGCATGTGAATGTAGTTTTCTCTTGGTCCTCAGGGGCAATGACAATCTGATTATATCCTAAGTAGCCATCATGAAAACAGTAGTGAGAATGACCTGCTAACCTCTCAAGCATTTGATCAATGAATGGCAAGGGAAAGTGATCCTTGCGAGTTACTGAATTGAGCTTCCGATAATCAACACAAACTCGCCGCCCGATTTGGATACGAGTGGGAACTAGCTCATTATTGTCATTCTTAACCACTATAACACCAGATTTATTGGGAACAACTTGGACTGGGCTCACCCACTTGCTGTCCGAAATTGGATAAATCACTCCCACATCTAATAGTTTGAGGATCTCTTTCTTGACAACTTCCATCATCGGAGGATTCAACCTCCGCTGTGCTTCTCTAGTGGGCTTGGATCCTTCTTCTAACAAGATATGATGCATGCAGATGGCTAGGCTAATACCTTTGACGTCAGCAATTGTCCACCCAATAGCTGTTTTGTGATCTCTAAGCACTCGGATGAGTTTCTCTTCTTGTAGTGGTGCAAGAGCCTTTGCTATTATGACCGGCAAAGTATCTTTCTCACCCAAGAATACATGCTTCAAATGATCTGGAAGAGGCTTAAGCTCCAAGGTAGGGGCTTTCATCACAGAAGGAAGAAGTTTCTTATTAGACAAAGGCAATTCAATGTAGGAAACATCATACCTGTTTGTGGTTATAGCTATAGTCTCATCTAAGCTTGCCACAGCTTCCTCCACTTCTTTACACACTTGTATCAACTTTCTCGGTTCTCTGGAATTTTTTATCCCTATGTGCTCACTAATGGCTACTCCAATCCATCCTTGCGAGTGAACTCAAAAAGTTGTGCCAAAGAATCAATAACGTCATCTACAAAAACAGAATGCAAGTCACTAGGGTACCTCATTGCCTCAAAAATATTGAGACGGATCGCCATCAAACTCCATAATGAGAGTGCCATCATGAATCAATCTTGGTTCGGGCAGTTTTCAAGAATGGTCTCCCTAAAAGAATCGGTGTTGGATTAGGAGATGTCTCATCCTCCATTTTGAGAACATAAAAGTCTACTGGAAAAACCAATTGATTCACCTACATAAGCACATCTTCCACAACTCCCTTGGGATATGCATTAGAACGATCAGCAAGTTGAATGATAATACCAGTTTTCGTAAGAGGTCCAAGATTCAAAGAAGCATAAATAGAATATGGCATGACATTAATAAATGCTCCTAAATCTAACATAGCTCTTTCAAACTTGGTATTACCAATGGTGCATGGAATGGTAAATGTACCTAGATCTTTGCACTTTGGAGGAGTTTTTCTTTGTAGTATGGCTGAAACATTTTCCCCCACACTTATTTTCTCATTTCCTTTCAACTTTCTCTTATTGGTGCATAACTCCTTGAGAAATTTTGCATAACGAGGTACTTGCTTGATTGCATCCAGAAGTGGTATATTTACCTCAATCTTGCGAAAAGTCTCAAAGATTTCTTGTTCTTGTTCCTCCTTCTTTGATTTTGCAAATCTGCTAGGAAAAGGTGGAGGAGTAACATAAGAAGGAATGGGAGTTTTAAGATTTACCTTAGAAGATGATGTTTTGTCCATGGTGGAAGTGGTGTCATCCCCTTCATTAGATTATGACATTTTTTATGGGATCTCTAATTGCTTTTCACTTCTCAAAGTTACTGTGCTAGCATTCTCTCTTGGATTGATCATTGTCTGAGAAGGTAATTTTCGTGAGCTTTGACTCTCGAATTTGCTCCTGTTAGTAGCCAATTGTCCCATTTGATTTTTCAGGTTTTGGATACTTGCCCTAGTTTCCTAGTGAAATTGCATTTTGTTAATAGCAAGTGCTTTAACAATGTCCTGGAGAGACATACCTGAGTTTTGTGGAGCTAGTTGTGGTGCTGGTTGTGGTTGCATTTAAAATGGTTGCTGCACTCTTAGTTGATTGAAACCTAGTGGCCGATTTAGTACGGCATTTGGGGCGATTGGTTGATGATTCCTATAACTAAAATTGAGGTGATCTCTCCATCCGACATTGTAAGTATTAGAGAAGGGGGTCATAACTTTGCCTAGGTTGTCCTGTAAATCCACCTATGGCATTGGCTTGTTCCTTATCTCCTTCTTGCAAAGTTGGGCACATGTCGGTTGGATGCTCCGTGGTAGAACATACTCCACATACATAAGATTGCTGCATATGTCCTACAGCCATTTTTTTTTTACTAGAGAGGTAAGCTCAGAAAGTTGTTGTTCAATTTTCGGAGTACTTACCTCATTTACTCTCCTTGGTAGTTGTGGCTTAAATTGACTGCTGAATTGTTGGGAGTTCGCTGCCATGTCGCTAATCAAATGTCTTGCAACTTCTGGTGTTTTATTAACTAGTGCTCCACCACTAGCAGCATCAATCATACTCCTTTCCATTGGTAGGAGACCCTCATAGAAATATTGAATTAGGAGTCCATCACTAATTTGGTGGTTTGGACAACTAGCACATAACCTTTTAAATCTCTCCTAATATTCATAAAGTGATTCTCCATTGTGTTGTCAAATGCCACTAATATCTTTTCTAATGTTTCTAGCTTTTGAGGCGGGAAAGTATTTCTCCAAAAAGAATTTACTTATCTCATTCCACGTGGTGATTGTTAGCCCTAAGGCTACATGATAATTTTGATGATAACAATACACATTGATTCATTGTGATTTACTAACATGTTTCTTTATGTGTAAGAGTAATATCATTGAAATAATTTTAAAATCAAGAAGAGGCTTATTAAAATGAAGTGTTGAAGCTAAGGAGAAGACTACATGTTAAAGGCACCAAAGTTTAAGAACAAGGTTTGATTCAAGGAATGTGACACATGAGTAATGTTCAATCAATTGGTCATATATTTCTTCACAAACATCCAAATGACATATCTTGAGCTACAAATATCCAAATCACTTGATTCTTATGGCATTGGAAAGCTAACTTAATGAGACACATTTCATATGTTTTGAAGAAATTCAAATTTCAAATGGAAGGCCGACATAATTGATATGAAATTCGGTGGACTGACACAAGGAAGAAAAATCAACTCACATGAGCACCAAATGGTTTTTTAGCCATATCTTAAGATAGAGATATCCAAATGCTTTGATTCTTAATGTTTTGGAAAGCTTATTCAAATATGCAGATCTTTTATGTTTTGAATAAATTCAAATTTTAAACGAAATACTGACAAAATTATCATTCAATTTGATGGACTGACACAAGAAAGAAAAATCAAGTCACATGAGCACCGAATAGTTTTTTGGCCATATCTTGAGCTTGAGATATCCAAATGACTTGGTTCTTGATGCGTTGGAAAGCTTATTAAATTTTTCAGATATTTTTTGTTTTGAATATTTTCAAATTTCAAACATAACATTGACAAAAATGGCATACAATATTACAATTTTTATGGTGGGCAGAAAATTTGGAGTTGGTGTCTTCACTTGATTAAGTTCATCCCATTTGCCTATAAAAGGAGCCCTTCTCCATGCATTCAAAAAGAACAAGAAGAGTAAGAGAAGCATCTATCAAGTAAAAAATAAGAGAAATATAAAGTCTAGAGAGCTTTTATATTCTTTATCTACTCTTTGAAGAGAGTTGTACTTTTGTTGTAAAAATTATCCTTGTTCTTGTATTGTGGTGAGAGTGAGATATTCTTGTAAAGGATAATAGTTATCCTTGAGAGAACTCTTGTTGTGTGTTATCAAGAGTTGAAGGAAGTTTCCTTGGTGAGGTTGTTCATCAAGAAGAACTCTTGGTGTGGTGTTATCAAGGGTTGAAGGAAGTTGCCTTGGTGAGGCTGTTCATCAAGAAGAACTCTTGGTGTGGTGTTATCAAGAGTTGAAGGAAGTTGCCTTGGTGAGGTTGTTCATCAAGAAGGACTCTTGGTGTGGTGTTATCAAGAGTTAGAAGAAAAAGTCTTGGTGAGGTTGTTCATCAAGCAAGCTGTAAAGAATTCTACAACTTAGTGGAAAGCTTAGCTTGTGGAGCTAGGAGCCCGTGGACGTAGGCAAGGTTTGCCGAACCACATAAATTGAGTTTGCACTCTCTCTATCCCTATCTCTTTATATTTACTTGCACTTGTGATTGTTCTTTATTGCCATTCTCTTGATTGCATTCTATTTTCATCTGTTCATCTTTATTCTCAAAGAAAGAGTTAAATTATTTTGAACTTTTAAGAAAAATTTTACAAATCTGTTTTGATAAATGAAAACCCAATTCATCCCCCCTCTTGGGTTGCCATACCTGGGTCAACAGTAATAGTACCTGGTGGTAGATAGTATCCAATCTTTCACCGAATCTGCTAATGAGAATGGGAAAGCTCTCAATTTAATTAGCTCTCAATTTAATTTGCTCTTCAGAAACGCCGGCTGGCTTCATACTTGACCATACCACATGAAATTCTTTGAGGTGTTTGTTAGGATCCTCTCCTGAAAAACCATGAAATGTAGGCAAGAGATGAATTAGTCCAGTTTTAAGCTCAAAATCTACCTCAAGATTGGTGTTTATGCATAGCGGTAGTTGATCAATAATTAGAGCCGCTAACTCCTTAAGAGTCTGATTGTTTTCCACTGCCATTACTTTCGATTCAGACTTGATTGAACTGCAAGAAGATGGAAGGGAAGTATGTCATGCAAGGTCAAATTCTAGAGGTGGAGTCGAAATTGACCGATTTAGTCTTAAATTCGAGGATTGGAGAAACTCCTTAATTCGCTTAAGTCGTTGGTCCGCTTCTCCCTCGGACATAAAAGCCTAAACACATACAATCAGAAAAGAAAGATAAAAATCAGGAATCAACAATAAAAACAAAATAACAAATCGATTAGAAAATCATTCCCCGGCAACGGTGCCAAAAACTTGATGCGTTTGAAACTAGCAAGTATATTAATCGCACAAGTAATAAAGTGATGAGTAAGATATCGTTCCCACGAGGATTGTTTCTAATTAAATTTGTTATTCGAAAGCAAAAATAGAATAAATGAGGGGGTTTTGTTGATTGATTAACTAGATGAAATATTAATGCAAATAAAGAATAACACAATGCAAACTTAATTTAAGTGAGAATTAATCAATGACAGAAATCTGGTTAGAGGATCATTCTCTGCCACAAGATATGGATTTGCGAATTAATCATAGAATTGTTATCCAATTACACCATTGAAATTAGCAATCGTAGATAACCACAAGCTCTATTATCCCAATCTTTCCTTAATTTATTGTTAAATAAAACAAGCTCTTTATTTAATCTCTAACCATTAAACAACCTAGAACAAGCTCTCTAAATTTAATTCAATGGAAGCATTACGATAAAAAAGATAGGTTGATCTAAGCAATAAACACACAAGCTCGGATTATTTAACTTAGGTTGTATTCTCCATTGCAATCTCTGATCACAATTTTGCTACTAAGGATTAGAAATTCAAGACAATTACGGATCAAGATTTCTACTCTAGCAATAGACAACAACCAGATTATATTCAGTTGGAAACCCCAAATACAATCAGCAAGCAATCATAAGCATTAGATATGGGAAAATACAAGCAATTTCAATTAGAGAATTGGATAACAACTTCTTACACAATCAACTCACAAAAGCCATATCAAGGGCTTTGAAATCACCCTAAACCAAATCAGATTTAGTTATACATATTCAAACACAATACAAATACAATACAATATAAAACACGACGTACCTTATATGTAATGGAGAAGAGAGAACTACTATTACGACGTACCTTTTTTGGATTTAGAGTAGTACAAAACACCCAAAATATATTGAACTAGAAAGGACTCCTTGAAATTCTCACAAGTTTGTCCTAGAGGGAGAGAGAAAAGATTTATGTATGCCTTGAAAAGTGAGGCAATGGGGTTCTTTTATAGATAAAGGCCAAGTTGAAAAAGTAAAGTTTTTTTAGAAATTTTCCAAAATTTTGCAAATAACCACCGGTAGGTTGTGTGAGGACTTTCGGCCAATGGTGGATCAACTGCCAACTGGCAGTTCCACAGCCAGCTGATGGTTGGCCCACACTCAGCCAATAGTGGCCCATTTCTCCTTGGTTTCTTCTTTGTTCCATGTGCAATCCCTTCTAGCCTTTATTTGTTCCATCACGTGTAAATCTTCTACTTCAACTTTAATTTTCAAATCGTAAAATTCTATAAAAACCAAACATTTAGAGCTTCAAAACAGTATATGACTCATCATCATATTCTTTTTGGATTGAATTATGTGATTTTTTGAATGTGAGAGTCAATTTTATAAGCTTCTTGGTTCTTTACTTTAGCACGCCTCTCTTTTCATTCGAGGTTAATGTGGTTAGTTCACTTTGCTCAAAACACATCTGTGTTACATCATCGAGCTCAAAATTCAAGTATATATAGTTTGCCCTGTACTTTCGAAGGGGTTTGTGAGACACAAACATTAACAAAGCACTCTTACCTTGTCTTACCTATTCCAAGTAGAACATCTGCACTCACACCTACATTTCGCTTCACTTCTTGGCATCTGCTTTCCGCTACAATTCCTAAAAAAAAAAAAAAAGGTGTGCCCACTTAAGAACGTGTTTGCATTCTTCTAATGCATCGAATGCATCCTTATGATGCATGAAGTGCTCTTTTCTAGTGGTATAAAATGCATTCTTCTAATGCATGAAAATGCATCCTCATGATGAATAAAATGTATTCTTCTACCATGGACAAATGCATCCTTCTAATGCATGGAATGCATCCTTATGATGCATGAAATGTACTCTTTAAAGGTAGACAAATACACCTTTCTAATGCATGGAATGCATCCTTTGACGCACAAAATGTACTCTTCTAGTGCTAGACAAATGCATTTTCTTAATGAATGGAATTCAATGCACATAATGCACTATTCTAGTGCTAGACAAATGTATTTTTCTAATGCACTAAATAAAACACTCTTAAGTGCATCTACTTCTAAAGGTTTCTAACACTCTTTAGTGCACCTATTTTAAGGGCTTTAAAACACTCTTAACTACATGTAATTCTTAGGGTTTCTAACACTCTTCAATGCGTCTATTCTAAGGGCTTTAAAACACTCTTAAATGCACCTACTTACTAGGGTTTATGCTTATGCAAGTCCATTCGACAAATTCCTACTGTGCTTTAATCTCTTCATATTCTTCCTTCGTTAATCTCTTCAGACTTTGTATTCGTAAATCTCTTTAGATTTTGCGTAGGGCTTCATGTCCTTTATTGGGAATTCTACATGAAAATGAGGTCTTCAACCATTCTTGCAATTTTCTATAACATGTCAAGCAAGTCTAAATAATGATTTCAAATTAATTCTAGATTTTACTATGCCCGGTGTGCTCTTCTAGTGGAATTACTTTCTAGTCTCCCGAGGAATTCTTCCATGTGGTTTCAGTCAAAAATTCCATTGAATGATGTTGTTCAACTTTCTTTGTGAGTTGCTAAACTATTGTGATGGCCAAGTGCTTCTTATCGGTGTTGACTAAAATTTTCTTTGAATTTCTCATTGTCATTGTGAGCAGCCTCTAACACTCAGTTCCCCCGCAAGCTCTCTTTCGGGCACCTAAAGGGTTACAGGTCAGTTCATGGAGACAAGACCTGGAGAAAAAGTTAGAGTTGCCACCTGAGTAAATAAACATAGAAAATTTTTGGATGACGACAATTTATCTTTAGCTTTTAGACATAACTACCTATCACCCCTTTAGAGACGGGTTCTAAAAGTTAGGTATGGGTTACACCCGCTTGGATGTTAATTCGACCTCTACAGCGGGTTTACTGAATTCTAGATTCTAGGTCACTAATATTATCCTTTTTGGATCCTATGTTTTATTATGCACACAACCACGTTATCTATTCATTACATATAAGGTGTTGACAATTTATATATATATATATAGAAAGAGGGAGGAGAATTGATTACATTTCCATCAAATATGACGGAAGGGCTTGAGGATTACAACAACTTTTCATAATAATTGTGGTAACATAAATCGAATAATAATAAACCATAGAAGTTTCCAGCTTGGTTCTCCAACATTAAATAAGGGCCTTAATAATAACATGCATGACTAAAATAACTATTAATCTAAATGTGTGATTTCCACCCTAATTATGGCACCATTAATCATTAATCAACTATGCTAAGCATGCATAATTATCATAATTAACCACTACTAGACTGCTAATCATGCTTAATTAATTACATACTTAATTACTAATTAACAACTAATTACTTACTAATCATGCATAATTAGCGACTAAATAACCCCATAATTAATGACGAGACATGCTTAATTATACCACTTAATCCTAAACTAAATATGGCATAATTATCTCCTAATTACACTTAAGCTAATCATAGCAACTAACTAAAAATAAATAAAAATTTAAATACGATAAAAGGTCCTTAGAACCTTGCTTGACTCTAATCGCTATCAGAGGGAGAATCTTTACTGTAGAAATCACCAAAAGTTTGAATTCTCCAAGTATTTTCACTAGGTAGCTTGACTTGTCTCGAAATTAGGGCCACATGCCCTTATACAAGCCCCCAAAGGACAAAACATGAGCTCTTTTCCCAATGTGGGAATATAAACTACAGACGCTACTAGGATTCACAAACTTGCTTGAGGTGGCTGTAATGCTAGAGGCCACACTTTTTCTCTAAAGGCACACATGCTCTGCCTCTAGTTGGAGGTGTACGTGCTTAGCCTCTAGCTAGAGGTGCACATGCTTTGCCTCTAACTAGAGGCGCACGCTTGTAGTGCTAGAGGTGCAGCCTAGCCTATAAACGCCAACACTATTCCTAAGTTCCTTTCCCGTTTCATACCGTTTAGGCCTGGGGTGCTATGTGTGCATCGAACATACATAATTTCTTGGGTCCTAGCCACTCTGTCATAGGTACCGTACTAGTCCTAAGCCTACTTGGCTTTTCTACCCTTTCTAGCATCATTTTTGCAGCTAAGAATATTCCTCTGATTTAATGTCTCTGGTTATCATCATTGGGTCTAAAAAATCGTAAGCAAAATTCCAGTGCTTATAGCTGTCATTTTCTTTTCTCATTTTCTCTTCTCTTTTCTCTTTTCTTTCTCTCTCTTTTTCTTTCTTTTTCTCTCTTTTCCACTTTTCTTTTCTTTATTCTTTCTTTTCTTCTCCTTTTTATTTTTTCCTTATTTCTTTTCTTTCTTTCTCCTTTTTTCCTTTAGCATTTCCCTTTTTACCCCTCATTAAAGGGACTGCCAGCTTGCTATGGGGGGACCACCGGCAAGTGGTGGGCCCTCTATCACCGAGTAGTGGAAGGTCTATTTAAAGACCTTTTACATTCCTCTCACTTAATTCATGCACCATTTCTTCGTTTCTCATCCCATTTGGCTCTAGTTTTCTCCAACACATCCATCTCAACTTCCTCTAATCAATGGCGGGTCATCCAATCCACCTCAATCTACATGCCATTGACCTAGTCTTGAAAATGATATTGAAAGTTCTTTCTACATATCAAGAGGTGCCAGTCGTGCACAACTTGGATTCTCATCTCATTAGCCAAGTATGCTTTCTTCTTCATTCTTGTCCTTTATTTCTTAAAAGTATTTGTCGGCGTGTAGTCATGTTGAAAATTTTAATTTTTTGCTTTAGGACTATCATGAGTAGAAAATGTGTGGGTCATTTTCTAGAGCCTACAATTGGTTCAAGAAGATTAAGAGTGAGGCTATTAAGAGTAAGATTATCGATATCGGCCTTTATGAGTTCATCACACCCCTTCCAGATGTCCCTCGTCATACTAACTATCAAGCACTAGCTGCTATTTGTGAGAGGTGGATGGATAGGACTCACACCTTCCACCTTTCGATTAGGGAGATGACCGTCACACCATTTGATGTTGCTACTTTGATCAACCTTCCATGTAAAGGGAAAGAGGTACCCAGTGATTCTTGCACTGCACATTCCAGGAATCAGAAAGACGTAGTCTGTTAACTTCTTGGCTATGATGTGAATATCCAAAATAAATTGGCCATCCCGTACAAGCTGTTGTGGGTGTATTGGAGGTTGAGACCTAATTTGACTTTAGTCGAGGTGGAGTAGTATGCTTGTAGCTTTATTGTTTATTTGCTTGGTTCAATGCTATTGACCAATGTATCGAATACCACCAATTTGACTCTTTTCCTACTCTCTAGGGTCTTGATGGGTGAGAGACTTCGATTGGGGCTATGCTACTTTAGGCCCGTTGTATTATCCTTTGGATCGTTCGTGTCGAGGTATTGCCGTGATTATCGGCTTCACTCTTTTAGTTGAGGTAAGGTATTTTTCAGCATCTTCATGCCTTCCATGCTGACAAGAAAACAGTTTTTTGCGACAAAGTTTTTCGTGACGAAATCAAATTCGTCGGAAAAGGTGGCCTTTTGCGACAAAATTCTTATTTCGTCGCAAAAGCTAGCATTTGAAAAAAATGATATTTTGCGAGGAATTTTTCATCGCAAAATAAAACCTTTAGCGATGAATATTTATTTCCTCGTTAAAAACTCGAGTGACTAATTAGAGAAGAATTTTTTACGACGAGATAAAACCTATTACGGCGAAATTTTCTTCGCAAAAAGTATTACACAAAGATGGGATTTTGTGACAAAAATTTTCTGGCAACATGAACATTTTTTGCAATAAAATTATATTTCTCGCGAAAAAAACTAATTGTACACACGTGGGAATACTGGACATTTTGCGACGAAAATATGATTTCTCGCAAAATGTGACCTTTTACGAGAAAAAATTTCTCGCAAAAAAGGATCTTTTTCGAGAAAAAATTGCTTGTGAAAAGCCCATATAACTTTTATGTACACGTGATAATATTGGACATTTTGCGACGAAAATATGATTGCTCGCAAAATGTGACCTTTTGTGAGAAAAAATTCCTCGCGAAAAACCCATATAACTTATTATGTACACATGACAATACTGGACTTTTGCGACGAAAATATGATTCCTCGCAAAATGTGACCTTTTGCGAGAAAAAATTCCTCACGAAAAGCCCTTCTAACTAATTGTACACACGTAGCATACTAGACATTTTGCAACGAAAATATGATTCCTCGTAAAATGTGACCTTTTGCGACAAAAAATTTCTCACAAAAAGTCGACCTTTTGTGAAAAAAATTTCTTGGGAAAAGCCCTTCTAACTTATTATGCACACGTGACAATACTGGACATTTTGCGACGAAAATATGATTCCTCGCAAAATATGATCTTTTGCGAGAAAAATTTTCTCGCAAAAGGTCATTTTTTTAAAATGAAAACTTAATAACTTTTCTCTTTTCTTTTCCTCTCTTTGTTTGTGGTCCATCTAATATATAAGTCTTTGTTTGGAGAATGACAAAAAAAAAAAAAATAGAATAAAGAAAGTATTATAAATCTAATTTGATTTTAAATAAATTTGACAATTTTTAAATATAGTATGGTCATTTGGAAAAAAGACCCTTTGTGATTCCATCCATGCTCTTAAATGTGAAAAATTATTAAGATATTCTAAATTTAGTATTTGTAAAAGAGATAAATGATTAAAATAAACTCTCTCTCTATATATATATGTATAAAATATGAATTATTAATAATCCAATAATGAAGCAAAAAATTTATTGCTAATTCTTTATATATAATCTAATTTATGTGTGATTTATATATGTCCAACTACTAAATTACAATTATGATAAACTTATTACTATGACTAATTTTTAATTGATGAAAATGAGATTGGAAAAAAAAATCCAACTTCTAAAAATCTAATTTATTTTTTAATGTTTAATTATATGTCAAATAAACATAAATAAATAATTAACTAATAGTCATGTAATGTTGCTTATAATTATGTTTTTTATTTTTTTTTGTTATAAAGTATATTAATTTAGACAGTATATTTTTCTTAGACTTTTAATTTTTATCGTATAGCTTTGAGTAAATTGTTGAGATATTTTAAACAATTGTTAGAGTTTATTTTAAGGGAGATCAATAATTAAAATGAACTCTATAATAAAAAATAAATACATTCGTTGTATATTGATTACTATATGAATAATTAATCATTTACTGATAAATGGCAAAAGTTAATTTTCAATTCCTAATACATATGATACTTGTAACATATGTATATGTATATATATCTAATAATTAAATTAATTCTATGAAAAAAATATTTTTTATAATTGTAAAAGATACTTTTAATAATTGTTATTTTTATAAAAAAAATAGATGATTAATTTAAAGGCATTCTATACCTGAAACTAAATGCAATTTTGTTATATTTTTATATGATTATAATATGAATAATTAATCATTTACTAATCAAATTAGAAAAGCTTATTTTCAATTTCTCATAATAACAACTATGACATATATAGATGTCTAATTATTAAATTATAACTATTACAAACTTATGGTTTATATTTGTTAAGATATTTTAATTATTAATTGTTAGCATTTGTAAAAGGAATAAATAATAAAAAAATATTCACTAAAAGCAAATACATTTGTTACATATTGATTATAATATGAATATTTGATCATTTATTTATCAAAGTATTAAAAACTTATTTTCAATAACTCGCACATGACAATTATGCCATATGTCTAACCATTATGCATTTGTTAATGATAGTTGACTTGTATGTATTTTGTTAACACTTTAATATATATGACAACTATGACATATGTTTATATGTCAATAATTAAAATTACCTCCATCACAAATTATTTTTTAAATTTGTAAAACATATTTTTAGTGTTTTTAAAAGAAATAGATAATTAAAATAAACTATAGCTAAAATGAATGAAATCTTTTTTACATATATGATTATAATATCAATAATTAATTATTTATTGATCACTGAAGAAAAACTTTTTTTGTAATTCCTTATATAAAAACTATGACATATATATAGATGTCTAACTATTGTTTATATTTGTTAAATAATTATTGAGTTGTTGTACCTATTTTATTAACATTTTAATACTCAATAAAAACTAATTGAATATCATATAATGTTTTATATTTCTATTGTATATGGTTATTATATTATTTATTAATTTTCCATCAAATTATTTAATATCAATCCAATATTATATAAATTTAATTATGAATGAAAATTTAATTAACAAATAAACTTATAATTTTCCAAGTCTAAGTATGGTTCATTTAAATATTTTTAATTTTAGATTTTGATTTTAATTTTTATATTTTTTTAAAGACTTTTAGTGACAAGAATTTGTCGTAAAAGATTAGCATTTTGTCGCATATAGTATCTTTCATGGCAAATCTATGTAATTGCAAATCTTGTAGATTTTTAGCGACCACTTTAAAATTTCTCGCAAAATGGGGTCTTTCGCGAGGAAAATTTAAATCTAAATTCGTCGCAAAAACTAAATTTTAGGCGGACTTTTTTCTGCCTATTAAATTTCAAAATTTTTACACCTTTAGCAACGAAAACTTTGTCGCTAAAGACCAAAATTTTGTGGCAAAAAGATATTTTAGGCTGACTTTTACCCGCTCCTATTTATTTCATATTTTTTAAATTCTTTTGCGACAAATTTTTCGTCACGAAATGTCTAAATTTCATCGCAAAAAATCAATGCCTTTATTATATATACACCACTTAATTCTTGTTTTAATTTATTTCTTCCATGTCTTCTAATTTCCTGTTCATTTTCATTTTCTTCTATCTCTTCCAATTATCTACTTCTCTTCTTTCCCTAACACTATTATCAAGGTAAATATTCTTACTCATTTTTCCTTATGTTGTAATATATTTACTTATAAGATTCATATATTTTTTATTTTTTAATTGTCAATTAATGTTATACTTTTTTGTTTAATAGGTATTTTGGAAGAGGGAATGCAATTAAAAATTCTTAAGTTCTTTATTTCTTTAACTTTTCTTTTTACATACACTTATCTCTCATATCCTTAATTACTACTAATTAATATTTTACTTTATTTTTGTTTTTAATAGGTATAATTGAAGATGAGGTGCATTTGAAGACTTGAAGATTGATATAAAGTCAAGCAACAAAAAATTTATTGAAAGATGAAGTTTTATGTTTTGATGTGTTATCTTGTATTTTTATTTTTTTTATTTTTCCATGTAAAACCAAAGTTCATATGTTGTATTAAATTTTTGTAATTTGTTATTATTTAATAAAATTATTCTTACAAAGAATTATGTTGCATAATGACATAATTTTGCTGTTTTATTTTAAAATTTATAATAAATTAAAAAAATTTTATGAATTATTAAAAAAATCAATTATGTTAAAAAAATTAGGTCTTTCGTGACAAATTTTTTGTCGCTAAAGGTCGGATTTAGTGACAAAAAAATGGTCGCAAAAGATATTTGCAATGAAAATAATTTGTTTTAAATACGATTTTTGTACAAAGTTTTTCGTGACAAAATCCAAATTTGTCCCAAAATATGTTCTTTTGCGACGAATTTTCTGTTGTCGCAAAAAGTAAACATGATGTGATCCTATTTGCGACAAAATATATGTCGCAAAATATCACTTTTTGCGACAAAAATTTCCTAGCAAAAAGTCTTTTTACGAGAAATTCAAGATTCATCGCAGAAAAGCCTATTGCAACTGGAACGTGACGAATTTATTTTCGTCGCAAAAACTTATTGCGACGAAATTTTGACTTTTTGCGATGAAATATTTCGTCGCAAAAAGTCATTTTTCCCATAGTGTGAGTTCAATTTCTGATTTTGCTTTGTTTTCATCAGATGTGGGCCCATGAGCTGGGTATTCTACCATCTCCACTTCCTGCTTATTGGAGCTCCACTTTTCCTCGTATGAAGATTTGTGCTTCGTTTCATAAGGAGCACGAGAAGTCTCATGACTTAGATTTCTTTTGTGATTATATCCACACGATGATCGTCGACAAGGTATAGAAATTACAATTAGTTTTATTCGTTCATTCTATGTATGTTCACTTACTTATTATGCTTTTATTTTGCAGATTCATTCTTGATGGTGGGGGCCTGCTGAAGTTTTGTCAAGCGCTACGAGGGTTGCAAGATATAGTATACCATACCATAAGGATTCCTCGAGATCATATTGAATTTCCTGAGATTACCATTTCTTATGTTGAGTGGGCTCGAGGCACTCTGCTGCAGACTAGGCTTGGTTAAATTGTTGATGAGATTCCTTAGCCTTCTATTGGTACTGGTCAAGGTTCTTCTAGCCATATTGCCACCTCTTCCACGCGTCATGGAAAAAGGTCGAGGGCTTCTTCTGGTATGACTACCTCTATTTCTTTTGCTGTTACTACTGAGCAACCGCCTCTAGTTCCTTTTACCGTTCCAGCCAGTCATGTCATTGGTGACCTTCAAGCTTTTCCCAGTAACGTGGTCTACACATGGGACGCTAGTGGCCAGATCATCATTTATGTGATCATTGAGAATTCGAACATGGCTATTCCTTTTATTCCTTGTGATATCACTCTAGTATGGCTTCATACTTCGTTCTTTTTTTTCTTTTTAGTTTTTCCTGTTAATTTTTCATATTATTAATTATAAAAGTGCATGCAATGTAGGTTCCAAGCTCTTCCATGGAATGTGTGTTCTAGATGCAGGCTACTTCTCATGGCTATCTCTTACAGATATTTTATCAATATTAGGTAAAGATGCTTTATGCCTTCATGTGTGCATGACTCCTATTTCTAATAGTTTTTCTAACTGTATGCTTGCTACTTGGATCAAATGAGCTACCAAGAGAACGAGCATTTGGAGCGAGAGATTGAGCGCCTTCGAGCCCAGGTTATTGCATTTTCTACAGATCTTAATGATGATGGTGATGATCAGCGATGACTACAGCCATCTGTTTCTTTTTTTATTTTTTTCTTTTTCGTCACTTAATTTCCATGTATGAATAATGATATAGAATCAAAGTAATTAGCTATAGGAAAAAATTTTAAAGACTTAGTAAAAAATTCCTTTACTTTTCAACTTTGTACATTATGCCTCAAATTGCTCGTATCTTGATCAATTCACATCCAAGTTTGCTCAAACTTGAATCTAAATCATTAATTATTCAATGTTGAACAAAAGTGTGAAAATTGGACTTCACACGCTTAAAATTGCTTGACAATGCACTAATCAAAATTGGAATCACTCGGAAAAGGGCGTTGGAGGGCTGTTTGCCCTAGCCACCATTGGCCGATGGTTGGACTATCGATCGACTATCCTACCACTGTCGCTTGATGGTAGGACTGCTGGTCAGCAATCCTTCCACTACCTACAGGTGGTTCATTTGCCACCTTCATTTTCTACCTTCTTTCTTGCACTATAAAAGGAGCTCCCCTTCTCCTCTTCTCTTCATGTCTTTCAACACTTCTTTTAGCACTTTTTTATTCTTCTTTCACGTTTTTCAATGCTTCTTAATGCTTTTTAACATGTTAGAGGCCATCTCAAGGTTCTTCAACCTTTCTTAAGGCTTTTGAAGGACGACGACTGGAAGCAACTAGAATGCAGTGGTCTATACAATTTAAAATTCTTTGACATGTGAAGCTCAACATTCCATTTCTCAAGGACTACATGACCTTTTGGCATTCCCATGACCATGATGTATACACTAGATTTTTGAGGCTTGATGATGAAGTGAAGATGAATGTCGAGCAATAGAAATGATCGAAATGCACCTGGAAGCATAAGAAAGAAAGGTGAGAGGAAGTTGACTAAGAGTCTCAAAATTGACACATGATTTCAAAAATTCACAGAAATTAATCTAGAAGAAATCTGATAATTATTCATATACCATACGAAGCTAGGGATGTCTAGTTTTCGTAGAATTTTACAAATCATAAATCAAAGTTGAACTCAAAAAGTTACGCGTGATCGAATGGACAAAGGTCAAAGGAGGACCGCATTGAAAAATGCAAAACAATGGGGGTTTGGTGCACTACAACTAGCCGGCGATTGTAGGACAACCGGTCAACTATCCTACCACCTATCGACAGTCCACCCACAACCGACCAACTGTCCCACTATCGACCGACGGTCTTCACACAGTCGACCGATTATTCTTCATGTACTCTTGGAAAATCTCGGTTGGGTCCTTCCTTTTTTATTTTTTGCTTCCTTTTTCAACTTCAATCCTCAACTATATAAACTGCCCTCCTCATTGCTTCTCAACACATCAAAATCATCTCTTCTCCTTCTTAAAGACACACTTGAGAATTTAAGGAGTCTTTTCTAGTTCAATATTATTCTCGGCGTTCTAGTACTCTAAACCTAGAAATGGTATGCCTTGAGAGCAGTTCTCTCTTCTCTCTCCACTTTTCTTATTTATTTTCTTACTTAGAATTAAGCATGTTTAGGATCTATTTTTATGCTTAGGAGCATGATTAAGGTTATTATGAATTGTTATAATACTTGTTTGTTTTGCAAGATGGATTATCGTGTCAAGGTAAGTCATCTTTCCTTTCCTTGTTTAGAAAGATGAATAAGGATTTTATTTCTTTGTGAATACATAGAATCATGCTTAGGAGCACATTCATAGAATTATGCTTAAGAGCACATGATTAGAATCATGCTAGGAAGATTTATGATTGCTTTGAAGCAAGCTAGGAAATAGCATAGAATAGGCTAGAATAGCCGTGTTTTGTCATGATTGCTTGAATTAGGCTAGAATATGTCATGATAACTATGATTAAGTTAGAAATGCCACGATACTATAAATTGTTATGAATTATGCTAGAATAGCAATAGGTAGAATTATCATGATAGAATTATCAAATCTAGATTATGACTTTGTTTGAATTTTAATTAATTGATTTATGAATGTATGAATGAAGCATGAATATGCTATGAATTGAATGATGCCATGAAAGAGGCTTGATAGAGATTGAATAGACTCACATATGGTTGTGAGGAATTTATTATCCATTGAATCTGGACTTGAGTGTTTATGTTGTATTTATAATATGCATGAATATGCAATGACTTGTATGTATGTATGAATGAGATAAATGAAGTGTTAGAAGTGGAATTTACTTTATTATTGAATAACAATTGTTGTAATCCTCTTCCTTATCTCCCATGTTTGCTAGGAATGTAACTCTATTCTTTTCCCTCTTTCTTTGTGTGAATATACAACTGCCATGATTGAAAATCACCTTATTTGTTTAACGAAGATACAACTAGAAACGTGTACATAAAATGAACCACTTAGACAGACTGTATAACAATTTGAGTTATTTTTATTTGGTATACCCTAGTGGAGGTCAAATTTTGATACGGGTGAGGTGAATGGCTCGTACCATACTTTTTGAACCCATCTTCGAAGGATAAGGGTAGTTTAGGTCTTGAAGCGAGGGATCGGATTGCCCCCTTTCATTCGAATAATTGGGTGGTGACACCATTCTCCAAACATGTCCATGGCTCGTTTGTGTTCCTTAAGTCAAGAAAGAGGCTTTGACACAGTGTCGTGGTCACAAATGCTCTGGCAGGATGAAAGCCTATTCACAATGGCGACTCCACTTAGGATAAGAGAAGTTGATTCCGATTGGGATACCAAATTATAACACCTTAAGTTGATATTTTGAGTCCTTGCATCACTACAATTTGCACACAATGAGCATGAACTACCTGAACTAGGCATGTGGCATTGGCATGAGAAGTCTTTAGTTCCATTTGACCTTTAGATGACTCATGTTAGTGTCACCACCTTTGAGCATGTACCATTGAATGGGTATAAAAAAAGACCGGCCCAATGGAGCATCTCTCACTCAAAAGAGCCCAGACCATTGGACCCTTAAGACTCAAGCCCATGTAGATGAATCTAGAAATTTCCAACAGGATGAATATCCAAAATCATGTTGAAATGCATGTCTATGGATGCAAATTTCACATGATTAGAAACATCGACCCAAACCTCATGGAATCACGAACGAATGCCACATGTTAAATCACCCTTAAGAACAAAATGGGAACATGTGCCATGAGTTAAGGTTATCATGACATTAAGAGCCATGTTATGATAATCATGGAGAATCTAACATCAACTTGAATGTTAGAATTAGGAGAGAGAATCTTACATTCCCACATCACATGACGATGACTTGGGAATTAAGCCAAAAATCCTAAGAAAAAAGATTGGGCCTCACGTGTGTGGGAGAAATAAGGTTGGAAGGCTGAAAGTATGTCTATGCCTTTGTGTAAGCATGCATCGTATCATGCATACATGCATGCATGTATGGCATTAACACCTTTGTTTTGCAGGCATCATAGCTTGGATTAAACAAGGTGGTCTTTTAAGAAGACAAGAGTAACCAATCATGGCCACACCCAACAACAACGATTAAGAGATGGTCCAATTGAGAGTTGACATGACCTTACTCCAACAACAAATGGCCTAACTTATTGAATCTCTACAAAATAGGCCTAATAGCATGAACCAGCCTCCATCCAAAGGAAATGGTGGTGATGAGGGTGAGACTAGCCAAGGTAGAGATTGGGTGAAAAGCCCAGCCAACCAAGGTGAGCTCGAATTAGTCAAGCAATTGGCCAAAGACATGGAGAATGTCCAATCTCTCTTGAAGAAGAAGAGGTTAAAAGGGGTTGAAGACCTATATGACATCTTTCTTATTGGGGACAATGATTTGCCCAAAAGTTTCGTATGCCAAACTTACCCAAGTTTAATGGAAAGGTAACCCGAAGACACATATGAGCTAGTATGTTGCTGTCATGGCCACCACTGATTTGTCGAAGGAGTATATCTTGAAGTACTTCATGCTATCTTTAGAAGATGATACAGTAGCATGGTACCATAGTCTTCCTAAAAAAGTTTGAGAGGATTGGGAAGAACTATCTAAACAGTTTGTGGAACAATATTGCCATAATACCCAATTGAGGGTAACTTTGAGGGAGTTAGAGACGACACACCAAAAGCCTAATGAAACCTTTTTAGAATACTTGGTCCATTGGTGGGCCAAAGCTGCTAAGATGACCACGGGGCTTGCAGAGAAGGACTAGGTTCGTATGGTGATTAATGGAGTCCATGCCTTCATTAGTGATAGACTTGCAGGTTTCCAAATCAAAACATTTAAAGACTTGTATGATTCAGGCATCCAAATGGAAGATGTTGAGGCTAGGCAGAAAAAAAGGAACAATAGTTACCTTAGAAGAAATCAGGGGTAGTATCATCAAGCTAGTGGGTCTAGAACGAAGCATTTTGAGGTGAAAGTAGTCACCCAACAAAGGAAATTCTATCATTTAGGGAGACTATTATCAAATATCTTTGCCAGATTGAGACCCAAAGGGATCTTGCAGCCATTACCACCAAAAGAGCTTCCAAATCTATTGCCAAGGAATTGGAGGCATCATGAGAAGTGTGAGTTCCACCAAGTGACCAGTCACAAGATTGATGATTGCACTTGTCTTCGCCACAAGATTCAAGACTTGATAGACAGGGCTAGATTCCTAATCCAAAGCTGGAAGAGCCTAATACAAGAAGTAATCCACTATCAATTACAACTGGGTACCTCCTCTAAAAATCAGTATGATTGGGTCGGTCTTGACTAAGAAGCAAATGATGAATTCTTTTGTGGAAATAGGGAAGATGAAGATCAAAGAAGAGAAAACTTAAGATCAAGCATCGCTAATGGACCTATCTGTCGACTTTGCTACTTTCATTGAAGAAGAAATCAAAGATATCTGTTATGAAAATCAGTTTATGTTTCAAAATTTGATGCAATGAAAATCAGTTTGCTTACTTGTGTGATGTTTTTCTTGATGGAATTGTGTATGATAATTTGCATTTCACTAGCATATTTTGACATCAATACCATTCAAACTGATAGTATTAATCTTGGTACAATTGAAAAACCTAAGAACATATGCATTGCACTTGATATAACTCCTGAAGAGAGAGAGAAATTTCAAAAATTATTAAAGAAACATATAGAGGTTTTCACCTGGTCCTATAATGACATGCTTGGAATCGATTGAAGTATTGCTGAGCATACGATTCCAATGTATCAGCACATGAAACTGGTCAAGCAGAAGTTGAGGAGGTTGAGACCGAAATAGGCTTACAAAATCAAAGAAGAAGTCTCCAAGCAGATTGAAGCCAAGTTTCTAGATGTAGTGAAGTATTCGAAATGGTTAGCCAATATTGTGCTAGTGCCAAAGAAGGATGGAAGGGCTCGAATGTGTGTTGATTACCAAAACCTGAACAAGGCTTCAACGAAGGATAACTTTCCTTTGTCTCACATTGATGTATTAGTAGACAGCATCACCACCAATATGATGTTTTCTTTTGTAGATGAAATTTTAGGTTATAACCAGATAATGATGGCCAATGAAGAGAAGATGAAAACGGCCTTTATTACAAAGTGGGGAACCTACTATTACAAGATAATGCCCTTCAGATTGAAGAACGTAGGGCACTTTACCAATCAATGGCGATGACACTATTTTATTATATGATGCACAAGGAGATAAAAGTATATGTAGATGACATGATGGTGAAGTCTAAGACTCAAGATTGTCATTTTGAAGCTTTAGACAGATTTGCAGAAAGGGTGAAGAAGTACAAGCTGTAGATAAATCCAAAGAAGTATGTTTTGGAGTCACCTCAAGGAAGCCATTAGGGTTTGCAGTTGGAAAGAAAGGGATAGAAATAGATCCTGATAAGGTTAAGGCGAATATGGAGATGCCATTGCCCAAGACTAAAAAAGAAGTTTGAGGGTTTCTTGGGAAGATCCAATATATCTGTCGATTCATCATCAAATTGACAACAATTTATGCACCAATATTCAATCTTGTAATGAAGGATGAGCCAATAATATGGAATGATCAGTGCTAAGAAGCATTTGAGAAGATTAAGAAGTATCTATAGAATCCACCAGTTTTGAGACCGCCAAAACCTGGCAAGAATCTGATTCTTTACTAGGCTCTTAAGGAGGAAGCCATTATTGCTATACTGGCACAAGAAGATGAGAATGGTGTGGAGCATGCCATCTACTATCTTAGTAGGAAGTTGTTGACATATGAAATAAAGTACAGGTAGAGAAAACGTGTTTAGCCATGGTTTGGCTCTTGAAGAAGTTAAGGGACAACTTTCAGTCTTATAAGATTAAGGCTGTCTCGAAGAAAGACCCAATAAAGTATCTTTATGAAGTACCATCTTTGGTTGGGAAGATGGCAAGATGGCCAGTTCAATTGTCAGAATTCGACATTGAGTATGTTATCAAGAAGGTGGTGAAAGGAAGATTCCTTACAGAATTCTTAGCCATGAATCCAGTCGATGATGATGAACCATGGGAGTTGGACTTCCCAGATGAACATCTAGGGATAATCATGATAGGGGGATGGAGAATGTTCTTTGACAGAGCTGACAATAGAAATTGTGCCAAAATAGGAGTTATGGTCTCACCAACTGAAGAAGTCATTCCCTTTGCTAAGAAGCTAGAGTTCAGAGTCACTAATAACATGGCTGAATATGAAGCTTGTGCCTATGGGTTAGAAATCGCGACTGTGATGGAATGAAATAAAAGTGTTAGAAGATTCAAAGCCAGTCATTTCCCAAGCCAATGAAGATTGGGATCCAAGGGAAGGAAGACTCCAACTGTATCTCTATCACATTACAAGGTTGATTGGAAGGTTCAAGCAGTGTACTTTCACCCATTTTTCTAGAAACAAGAATTAGCTGGTTGACACTTTAGTTTCTTTGGTATCAGTTTGGGTGAGCACTAAAGAGTTATTGGTAAGGTCAATAGTGATATTACAAGCATGGGGTCCTTGCTATATGGAACCTTATGTAATAAAAGCTGAAGTGGATAATAAGACATGGTTCTATGATTTGAAGAGATAAGAGGATTCTGTTAGATAAGGCTAATGAGAAAGAGAGGGCTATACTACGAAGGTTGGCCCAATAATTTAGTTGTCATCAAGGAGAGATGTATAAGAGAATGCCAGAACAGATGCAATTGAGATGTGTTGATGAGAAAGAAGCTAGAAGGCTCATGGAGGATATCTATAGTGGTGTATGTAGGCCACATATGAAGGGGGTAATGCTTGCAAAGAAGATAATGAGGCAAGACTTTACTGGCTAACCATGGAGATGAATTGTGTCCAATTTGTGAATATTTATCTGTGAAGGGGGCTTTCATCCCGCTAGAGCGCTTGCGACCACAACACCGTGTCAAAGCCTCTTTCAAGACTAAAGGAAACACAAAGGAGCCATGTCTGGAGAATGGAGTCGCCAACCAATTATTCAATTGGGAATGAATGGGCAATCATATCCCTCACTTCAGGGCCTAAACAACCCTCATCTCTTGAGAGATGGGTTCGGGAAGTTAGGTACGAGTCTTTTGACCAGCTCGAATATAAATCCGGCCTCCACTTGGGAAACACCAAATAAAAATAGCTCATGTTGTTGCTTAGTCTGTTTAAATTGTTTGTTTTATGCACACATTTTTGTTTTTATCTTCATTAGTCATATGGGGTGATTATTCAATCCAATAGCAATTATAAACATCCATAGAAGGAGGAAGGAAGGAGAATAGATTACATTTCCATCATACATGGGGGAAGAAGAGAGGATTACAACAGTTGTTATTCAACAATTAAAATATTCAATATATTCATACACATTCAAAACTCAATAGATGATGAATTCCTCACCACCATATGTTAGTCTATTCAACATCTATTAAGCTTCTTACATGTCCATTCAAATATAGTTACTAAGGCATTCATTCTTAGTGATGATCCCTCATCATCAATGTGAGTCCACCATCACTTTATGGCATCACACAATTACACTTCTTTATATACAGACATTTTATACATTCATAAATCATACAAAGTCATAATTTAATATCATGGTATTCTAGCCTAGATTTGATAACTTCTATCATGGCATTCTACCTAGCGTTATTCTAGCATAATTCATATTAATTCATAATTTCATGGCAATTCTAGCCTAAGCACGACATTTCTAGCCTAATTTAAGCAATCAACATTGATCATAACATTCAAGGGCAAAATGATAATTCTTATCTATTCTCTACTATTTCTTAGCATTCATAAAAGCAAATAAATTATCCTAGCATGGTTCTAATGATGTGCTCCTAGGCATAATTCTAAGCATGTGCTTCTAAACATTTTTCTAAGCATTCGAAAAGAAATTAAACTTCTAAGCATGATTCTAATAAAGGAGAGATAGCATACCTACCTTGAAATGCTTATCCATCTCACAAAACAAATAAGGGTTGGACAATTCATAAAACCCTAAATATGCTTCTAAGCATAAAATCAAACCTTAAACATGCTTATTCTAAGCAAGGAAAATAAAAGAGAAGATAGGAGGGAGAAGAGAAAACTACTCTTAGGACATACCCTTTTCGAGTTTAGAACAATATAAAATGCCTGAAAAATATTAGACTAGAAAGGATTGCTTAGAATTCTCACAAGTATGTCCTAAAGGGAGAGAGAGAGGATTTTTGGATGCCCTGGGAAGTGTGGCCAAGGTGTGCTTATATAGGCTTTTCTTGGAGTGAAAATGTGATAAAAAACCAATATGGGATTTGGATAAACAGTGCCTATGAATAGTACGTGATGAACAGTGCTGCCCAACAGTTGAACAGTGCCGGCCGGCTGTTTGACCTGCGACCCTTCCTATTTAATAATTTTGTAATGTAGTCACTTCTGACCTTTGTCTATTCAATTGCTTATAACTTTTTTGAGTTCAACTCCGATTTGTAATCCATAAATTTTTACGAAAACTAGACATCTATATCTTCGCAACGGTATATGACTCACCATTAGATTCCTTTTGGATTATTTTCTATGATTTTTTGAAGTCATAAATAAATTTTTGAGACCTTTCACCAACTCCATCTCATCTTTCCTTATATGACTCACCAAGGGCATTTTGGTCATTTTCTCTGATTCATCTTCATTCCTTCATGAGCCTAAAAAATTCAGTGTCTATAGCTTACCCCCTACTTTGGAGAGGTTTGTGAGACACAAAAGTTGACAAAATACTCTTGCTTCATCTTTCTTTTTTTCCCTTCGGCATCTTCGCCTTCGTTCTTATTCTATCAGACTTCCTCATCATCTCTCTCTCTTCTTCTATTCCCATAAAAAGGTGTGCCCATTCGAATGCTAAAGTGCCCATCTAAGGGCGGATGTGCCCGTTCAAGGGCTAATGCGCCCATATAAGGGCAGATGTGCCCATTCGAGGGTTAATGTGCCCAGTCAAGGGCTAGTGTGCCCATTAAGGGCTAGAAAGCATTTTTACGATGCTATGATAAAACACTTTTCAGTGTACTTACTTCTTAGGGTTTCTAACACTCTTCAGTGCATTTGTTTTCTAACATTCTTCAGTGCACCTACTTCCTAGGGTTTCAACATTCTTCAATGCACCTACTTCTCAAGGGTTTTAACACTCTTCAGCGCGCCTCTTCTTAGGGCTTGTGCATATTCTAAGGGCGTAAAATACTCTTAAGTGTACCTACTTCGTAGAGTTTTTCAAAACTCTTTAGTGAGCTTTTTCTTAGGGCTTGTGCCTATTCTAAGTGCTTAAAACGCTCTTAAGTGCAGCTACTAGGATTTTCAACACTCTTTAATGTGCCTCTTCTTAGGGCTTGTGCCTATTCTAAGGACTTAAAACACTCTTAAGTGCACCTACTAGGGTTTTCAAAACTCTTCAATGTACCTCTTCTTAGGGCTTGTGCCTATTCTAAGGGCTTAAAACACTCTTAAGTGCACCTATTTTTTAGGGTTTCCTTCTAATGCATGCTTATTGGGAGAACTTCTATCATGCACTGCTTCGCAGTCTTTAGACCTTCTCATTCCTTATGCCTTCAGCTAAGTATTCTTCATTCTTCTTTGATCTCTTCAAACTTTATATTTGTTGGGTTTCATGCCCTTCTTCTGAGTATTCTTCATGTTTCTTCCAATCTTTGTCCTCATTGGGTTTCATACCCTTCTTTCAAGTATTCCTATTTCTATTCTCGATTTCTTTTGGTCCACTAGGGAAATATCTTGAGTTCTTCATTCTCATATTAATGTTGTTCATCATCTGGCTCACTGGGGATCTTTCCCTTGTCTTTGTAAATTCTTGCAAGATTTAATCATTTCTCAATGCTGTAAAATCAATTAAAAAAATTTATACGTTATTCAGTGTGTTCTTCAACAAATTGCTTTCTAGTATCTAGAGGAATTCTTCTATGTGATTCTGGTCGAATATTCTACCGATTGATGTTACTCTTCTTTCCTTGTGAGTTTTTAAGCTATTGCCGTGGCTGGGCGCTTAACACAAGAATATTTCAAAGATTCCATCGATATTTTAAGGTCGACATAAAGTTTTCTTCCTTTCTCTCTTTCTCTCTCTCTCTTTTCCTCTTTTTTCTTCTTTTCTTCTCTTTCTCTTTTCGTCTCTTCTTTCTCTTTCTTTTTCTCTCTCTTCTCCCTTTCTTCTTTCTCTTTCTTTTCTCTTTTTCTCTCTTTTCTTTCTCTCTTTGACCTTTTACCCTTTACCCTTCAAACCATCTGACTATGAGTCTTCTTCTTTTTTCAAGTCCTTCAAGGTAAACTTCAAATTTCTTTTTCAAAATTTCTTACGTAGGGTAGACTTTAAATTCCTTTTTCATGGTGAAACAAAATAGATGCCTTTTCAAGGTGGACACCTTCTTCACGGAAGATGCCTTCTTCAAGGGAGATTCATTCTTCAAGGTGGATGCCTTCTTCGAGGTGGATGCCTTCTTCAAGGTGGATGCCTTCTTGGAGGGAGATTCATTCTTCAAGGTGGATAACTTCTTCGAGGAAGATGCCTTCTTCAAGGTGGATTCCTTCTTCAATGTGGATGCCTTTTTTTAGGTATATTCAAGGTGAACATCCTTCTTCAAATGAGATACCCTCTTTATGGTAAGTGCTTTTGCACATCATGCTGTTTAAGAGGAATCTCATTGAGATGAAACTGCCTCTGCACATCGTGCTGCTTGATAGGAGTCCCATTGAGGCTGAGCTACCTGATTCATACGGCTTGCACATCGTTCTGAATTGAGGAGCCTAATCCAGGTGACTTGCAGATCATGTTACTTCTGTTGGTTCTCATCGAGACTGAATTGCCTTATCCAGGCGACTTACACATCATGCTAATTCCATTGGTTCTTATCAAGACTGAATTACCTTATTCGAGCAACCTGCACATCATGCTACTTCCATTGGTTCTCATCAAGACTGAATTGCCTTATCTGAGCGACTTGCACATCATGCTACTTCCATTGGTTCTCATCAAGACTGAATTTCCTATCGTGCTCCTTCTATTAGGTTTCACTAAGACCGAGTTGTACATTGTGCTGCTTCTATTGGGTCTTACCGAGATTGAGTTGCACATTGTGCTGATTCTATTGTATCTCCTTGAGATTGACTTGCACATCGTGCTGCTTCCAATAGGTCCCATCGAGTTTGACTTGCACATCATGCTGTTATTGCTACTGCTACATCTCCTCGAGGTGTTGAGCCCATTTCTTTTACGATTACCCCCAGTATTTCATACTGAATTGTGATTTTACTCGATTACTTCTAGATTGTATACCATTTTGAATTTTGCTTCTTGCAAGAAAACATTTCATGATGTCTATCTTGATTATCTTTTTTAACTATATGCTTCTTGCTTGGATTAGACAAGTCATCAAGAAAATGCTCATTTGGAGTGAGGGATCAACTGCCTTTAGGCTCAAGTCGCTACTTCTTGATACTAATAATAATGGTGATGATTAGTGAGGACTACCATCATCAGCTATTCTTTTTCACTTTTACTTCACTTCACACCTTCCAATGCCTCTCCTTATAATTTAACATGTCTGAGGTTTCTTCCAAGACTCTCCAGCCTCTATTGAGGCTTCTAAAGGATGAAAACTGGAAGCAGCTTGAAATGGTCTTTGTAACATGTAAAGCTCGACATCCCTTTTCTCAAGGATTACACAGCCTTCTAGGAGTCTCATGATCATGTCTTTCGCTTCAATAAGTAAAAGCATTACCCCTTGTATAAGGAATTCTCTACCATATTCATTTGTCATTCATTCAATTCTAACGTCATTCATGTCTTGCCAACTTTTCAACTTTCTAATTTCTACCATGAGTATTTACACTAGAAGTGGTAGAGTGATATTGTCTTCTATCATGTCTTTGTTTGAGACAATGGATAGGAGCACATCCGATTGGCTTCGTCTTCTTTAGTTCCTCCTTGTTACGCAGTTTCTACTAGTCTCTCCGGATGGTCTTAGTGACCTTTATCTTGTGATCATCATTCCTTAAATGGGCCCAGGTTTCACAGCTGTTGCCTTGATTCTGGCTAAGACAATGATTGGACTAGATCGTGTCAAGATGGATCAGAGTCAGAGATTCGATGGCAATTTTCTACTTCTTCAGGTATTTTTCTTTTTAACCCTAAATTTTTGCCTAAGCTGCCCTTTCAGGTTTTCAGCTTAGCGGGCTTGCCTTAATTTTTGCCTAAGCTGCCTTTTCAAGGTTTTCGACTTCGCAGGCTTTTATTTATTTTTCTTTTATTCTTCACATTGGCTATGAGAGAGGCTGTCCATTCTACGATCATTTTCTTGCACTTCCTCTGAGATGATTGAGATAGCCTTGATTTTCAAGATGGTTAGGGCAATTCTTTACCGCCTTGCTTCTTTTCTCAAGATGATCGCGCAACTCTTTGCCTTTTGCTTCTTTTTGCTTCTAAAGACGAATAGATGGTTCTTTATCCCTTATATGAAAAGTTTAGTATCATCATGGGGAATTGCTTCATCCAACTTCAAAGGCATTATTCCTCCTTCTTTGTGGACATTTATGCTAGAAAAAAATGGCTAACTTTTTCCATATATCGTGCTTCTTCACTATTGATGGTAAAGTTGCTTCTTTGATACCCTTAGTGGAAACTATTGACAGATTTTCTTCTTTCCAACATCCTCTAATAACAAATTAAAATGTTGAATGTAAGTTGTGTATCAATTTAATTCACATTCAAGTTCCTCAAATATTTCTCAAATTCAATAGCTCAATGGTAATGTATTGACATCATGATTGTTCACAATTTTGACTCTAAGCCAGAATTGCTTCATTCAAGATTCTTCGTGTGTGTGTGTATAGTCAATCATACTTCACTTGTTGAAACTCGGATAGCTTTATGCAAACAAAAATTAGTGATCAATCTCTAAAGATAGAAGGACTACCATAAGCCTACTTTTCACAACACTCTCCACTAATGTAGGCCCATCATAACATCAAGGATCATTAGGACTTTATCAAGCTTGTAATGACAGGCTAGGGTCAAGGTATGATAAAGAAAATTACAAGGTTATCTCACCCATAGTGATGCGTTCGAAACTAGCAAGTATACTAGTCGCACAAGTAATAAAGTGATAAGTAAGATATCGTTCCCACGAGGATTGATTCTAATTGAATTTGTTATTTCCAGCAACAATAAACTAAACAGGGGGGATTTTTGTTGAATGCTTTACTAAATGAAATAAGAATGCAAGTAAAGAATAACAAAACAGAAAGTAAATTTGAATGAAAAATCAATGGGAGAAAGCTGGTTAAGGGATCCTTCTCTACCACAAGATATGGATTTGCGAATTAATCGTAGAATTGTCATCCAATTACAGCATTGAAATTATCAACCGTAGATAACAACAAGCTCTGTTATCCCAATCTTTCCTTACTTTGTTGTTAAATAAAACAAGCTCTTTATTTAATCTCTATCCATTAAACAACCTAGAACAAGCTCTCTAAATTTAATTCAATGGATGCATTACGATAAGAAAGATAGGTTGATCTAAGCAATAAACACACAAGCTCGGATTATTTAACTTAGGTTGTATTCTCCAATTGCAATCTCTGATCACAATTTTGCTACTAAGGATTAGAAATTCAAGACAATTACGGATCAAGATTTCTAGTCTAGCAATAGACAACAACCAGATTATATTCTATTGGCCATTCAAATACAATCCAGCAAGCAATCATAAGCATTAGATATAGGAAAATACAAGCAACTTCAATTAGAGAATTGGATAACAACTTCTTGCACAATCAACTTACAAAAACCATATCAGGGGCTTTGAAATCACCCTCAACCAATTCAGATTCAGTTACACATGTTTAAGAACGTGGTAAATACAATACAACATGGAGACATTCCAGAAAATGAAAGGGAAGGGAAAAAACTTAGCAAATTTGATGTAATTCTCTTTGGATTGTAGTTCTTCCTCTTTCCAAGCTTCCTTTCTCCTTCAAGAACTCCAAGAGATGAAAGAATTCCAGAGCTTCAGCCTCCACCACGTTCTCCCCTCTTCCAAGTTATGAAAATAAAACCCTAAAATGTGTTTAAATACTCTGCTACAGTGACTTGCTACAGTGCCCCGTATTATACATG
This sequence comes from Boswellia sacra, assembly GCA_013180625.2. NCBI lineage: Eukaryota > Viridiplantae > Streptophyta > Magnoliopsida > Sapindales > Burseraceae > Boswellia > Boswellia sacra. The sequence goes on from SNVD02012095.1 coordinate 59,320, forward strand.
CTACAGTGACTTGTGGAATTATATTTCTATACATCTCACACTGTTTTGATTACAACTTTTGGTACACTGAATGGATTTATAAACCGTAAATTTCTCCAAAAATAGACTTCGAGAGCTTTCCAACGGTATATAATATGTCGTCGGGTTCATTGTATATCAATACAATTAATTCCGAGAAGATCACTGACTAGCAGAGGTGAAAATGAAGGGTTTTACTCCATTTTTGTGCAAGTTGCTCCAAAACTCCTACAAACATCAAACCACACAAAAACATAAAAATACCAAGGAATATAGCAAAGAAACATGGACGAATTGATATGAAAATGATATATAAATAGACACTTATCAAATTCCCCCACACTTGACTTTGCTAGTCCTCGAGCAACTACGACAATATGAAATAAAACTAAACCGAAACAGAATCAACAAAAAATTAAAACACCCAAATGCTTCATCTTGCAAATAGGCCTCAAAGATTGTACTTAATTATAACCCAAGGAAAACTTCAAAATAATGCACTTGATCAATAATTTTATCTCAATGATTAGTTTCGCTTCACTTCAATTCCTCAAGTGTGTGTGTGTAGAGCCATTCTCACCTAATCACTTGTAACCCAGATGAGTTTATGCATAAAAATGAATCTTATTTAATATTGAAGATGTGTGTATAAATGAACTCCATAGGCCTGCTTTTCAGGTCACTCTCCACTAATGTAGACATGCACAACACCAAGGATCAAGTAGGACTTTATTAAGCTTGTAACGTTTGGCTTGGGTGAAGGTATGATAAAGGATAATAATTTGGCTCAAATCACCCACAAACACATAAATCATTCAAGACTATGTAGAGCTCAACCCTATAACACAACTTCATTTCAATTCACCAGGTTACTCCCCCAAACTTATTTAGAACACTCAATCTTTTTTTTTTCTTTTTTTCTTTTTTACAGAAAACAAAAGAAAACTACACCCCCACACTTTGTTGTTTCATTCTTTTTAAGAACACCCAAGGGTATATAACTCTTTTTCTTTTCTTTTTCTTTTCTTTTTTTTTAACTGCAATTGCACTCCCCCACACTTAAACAATACATTGTCCTCAATGTTTAAGTACGTGGAAGATAAGTACAGATTTTTTTTTCTCTTTTTTTTTATTACAAACATAATAAAACTCACTTGCATTGCTCATGGCACAATCCAACCTCCTCTAACTTCCCAAAACCAGAAAATAGCTCAAAATGTAATTGCGAATGATTTACATGCTCATAGGTAAGGGATAAACTGTTTGGAACAAATTCAATTGAGGTTAGGAAATCTTTTAGTGAGTGAACAAAGAAAAAGGTTTACAGAGGCTCAAAGGGGTAACTAGGGATCAATTTTAGTCAAGGTTGGCTCTTAAGGCTCAAACGGTCCAAAGATGGCCTAAATCATTTCCCTAATTTTGCACAGTCTAGGATTTCGCCTCGAGTGACCACAAAACAATTTCTAGGAATTCATCGAAAATCTGAAAAACACTTAATTGCATAAACTTCTCTAGGTAAAAACATAACTTAGTGATAATAACTCAGTGCTTAATTTGCGGCAGGAATCAAAGGTACAGCAAAACCAATAACTTTCAAGCACACGGATCCATGCATCATTTATCATTTTCAAGAGTTTTCTTAATTCAATCATTATCTTATCATCGACCCACAAAATGCAAGAAAGAGGTACGTGGCGTTGTACACCTGAGTCGAGATTGTATATTTCAACAATCCTTAGGACCAGTAGCCCGCAGACTTAAGGTTTCCAGCCTATATACCTTTATTATGAAAGAAACACTTCAAACAACATGAAATAAACAAACTACAGATTTATTTCAGAGAATGCGTTTCAAGGGTAAAGAAACCCCATATTCTGCCATTCTCAGGTTTTTCCACAATTGTTTTTTTTTTTTAAATCAAAACTGATAAAGATAAAAACACATAACAACTCTAAATTACGCAAAACTAAACTCACTCATAAATAACAAAGTTCAACAAGTCAGCAAACAAAAA
>SNVD02012096.1:0-61847 GCA_013180625.2 Boswellia sacra
ATATGTTGAGGGACTTTCTATCTCTAGACCTCCATTTTTAAATGGAAGTGATTACTCTAATTGGAAAACTAGAATGAGTATTTTCTTGAAATCTTTTGATTATGATTTGTGGTCTATTGTTTTAGAAGGACCTTTGTTCCTACCAAAATTGAAAATGAGGAATGCATGCTTAAAGAACCTAAAGAGTTTAGTGAAGATGATAAAAAGAAATTGCGTTTGAATGCTAAAGCTATGAATGTGTTATATTGTGCTCTAGATAGAAATGAGTTTAATAGAATATCTACTTGTTCTATGGCACAAGAAATATGGCACACACTTGAAGTAACTCATGAAGGAACTAGTCAAGTTAAAGAATCCAAAATTAGTATGCTAGTTCATAGTTTTGAGCTTTTTAAGATGAAATCGGATGAATCAATTTCTGAAATGTTTACTAGATTTACGGATATTATTAATAGTTTGAAAACTCTTGGTAAATCTTATTCTAATGTTGAAATGGTGAGAAAGATTCTTAGGTGTCTACCAAAATCTTGGGAGCCAAAGGTGACTGCAATTCAAGCTGTGGTATGTGTGCAATATGTGGGACCCTTCTGTACCAACGTTTACCATTAAATGTAACGTGGTGTAAGTGGTGGTTCTCTCATGCTCACTGAAATCACCTTCACAAGGAGAACGAGAAGAATTTCAAGAAAAGATAAAATCGCTTTCAAATCTCAACAAGAAGATGATAGTCCAACGATGAAGAGATGCATTGAAGATCTTAGCATTCATCACAGAAAGCTAAAAAGGATGATTAGCTAGAAACTCAGGATTCAAGAAGAACCTAGAAGGAGTACAAGGGCAAAGCTCAAAGCGAGATAAGAAAAATGATCAAGTCATTTGCTATGAGTGCAAGAAACCGGGACATGTAAAGATGGATTGTCCTTACTTCAAAAGTCAAAACAAGAAATCCAAAGCAATGAAAGCCACAAATTGGGATGATAGTGAAGCTAGCTCCACCGAAGAAGAAGATTGCGAAGTGGCAAACATTTGCTTCATGGCTTTAAGTGAAGATGAGGTAAGTATTCTAAACTATGATCCTAAACTTTCATATGATGAATTACTTGAAGCATTCCAAAATTTACATGTGCAAATTGATAAGAAAAACTCAAAAATCAATGCTTTCAAAAAGAAGTCAAAAATCATGTTATCTCAATTAAGAAGAGTTGGTAGAAATAAATGAAGCTTTAGAAAATGAAAATGAAATTTTAAAGCAAAAAGATTTTGAAAGTTTGGAAAGTCAAATACATTTTTTAAAAATTGAAAATGAGATTTTGAAACAAAAGGATTTTGATAAATTAGAGAAAGAAAATGTTATTTTGAAAAAGGAAAATAATGACTTAAGAAATATTGTTGATAGTTTTACAAAAAGCACAAAAAATTTGAATTCTAGGTTACAAAACCAAAGGTGTGTTTTTGATAAAAGAGGCTTAGGATATAAAACTCATAAAAATCAAAAGTATCTTAAAAATTATTTTGCTCATGCATCTTTTAGGAATAATCCTAATCATTCATGTACTTATTGTGGAAGAAAAGGACACAATATGCATTCTTTCTCCATTAAAAGAAATCCTAATTTGAAACAAATATGGGTTCCAAAAAGTATCATAACTAACCCCCAAAGACCCAAGAACTTTTGGGTACCAAAAAGTTACTCCTTGAATATTGATTGTAGAGACAAAGGAGTGGCAAACACAAGTGGTACTTAGATAGTGGATGCTCAAGGCATATGACCGGAGATGCCTCCAAATTTTCAAGATTAATCATGAAGAAAGGAGGATATGTGACCTTCGGTGATAATGCCAAAGGAAGGGTAATCGGACATGGTGATATTTGTAACCCTTCTTCACCTATTATTAAAGATGTTTGCTTGTTCAGGGTTTGAACGGACTCGCTATAATTTGGTTAGCATTAGTCAATTGTGTGATAAGGGGTATTTTGTTACTTTTGAGCATAATAGATGTGTGATTAAGGATGTTAGTAACAATAAGACATTATTTGTTGGTAATAGATGTGGTAATATTTATTCAATTGATATTGATGCTGTATGATGATCATGTAGAAACATTGTTTCATTGTTAATGGATGATGGCTTGGTTATGCCATGAGAAGGTAGATGATCGCGTTGCTGAGCATGGCACACAATTCTCCAGTTACAAATGTTCTACAAAAATATGTTAGTTTTGGGTCCTGCCAAAAATAGTTTGAAAATGGAGTAAATATATTGTGGATGCGTGTCCAGGATTTTGGTGAGCAAAAGCGTGAGAATTTGCTTTTACAACAAAGAAATTTATTTCAACAAATAAAGCCTCTACAATTACTTACTTTCATTTGGTCATTTATTTATGGGAGCCATCAACAGAATCTCAGATCTTGGTGTTGAAAGTATTATGTTATAGTGTTATTGTGGATGATACTAGTCAAGATTCACGTTGGGTGTTTTATTCTTGAAAACTAAAAATGAGGCCATACAAACTTTTTCAAAATTTGCAAAAAGAGTCCAAAATCAAAAAGGGTATTCTATTGTGTCCATTAGGAGTGATCATGGTGGTGAAGTAGACAATGTTGCATTTGAAAATCTTTGTGATGAAAATGGTTTTGAACATAATTTTTCTGCACCTAGAACTTCACAACAAAATGGTGTTATTGAGAGGAAAAATAGGACTATCCAAGAAATGGCTAGGACCATGTTACTTGAAAATTATTTGCCAAAATATTTTTGGGCCAAAGCCGTTAATACCGCATGCTTTATAATCAATAGAGTCCATATTAGAGCTTTATAAAGAAAACTCCTTATGAACTTTGGAAAGGAAGAAAACCCAACATTGGATTTTTTAAAGTTTTTGGATATAAATGTTTTATTTTAAACACCAAGGATAACCTTGGAAAATTTGATGTAAAAGCCAATGTTGGAATTTTTGTTGGCTATTCCAACCACAGTAAAGCATATAGAGTTTTAAGTCAAAAGAGCTCTTGCTATTGAGAATCTATGCAATTGTGGAATTATGAAACAAAGGTGATTTTCGTTCAAGAGATTTAGATGATGATATTGTTGAGGTAGAAAGGCAAATCAAGGAATCAAGGCTTGATGAAAAGAGCCAAGATGATTACAACTTCAGCAAGAAAAGCTTGAGGAAGTAAATGATTCTTCCCAAGAATTACCAAAGGAATGGAGGTATGCAAAAGCTCACCCTAAAGATCTCATTATTGGTGAACCATCACAAGGTATGAGAACTAGATCTTCTTTTGGAAACTTTTGTAATCATTTTGCATTTGTCTCTCAATTTGAACCAAAATCTTTTAAAGAAGCCGAAAATGACGAAAGTTTGATTTTGGTTATCCAAGAAGAATTAAACCAATTTGAGAGAAATCAAGCTTGGGAATTAGTCCCTAGACCCAAATATGACTAAACCCCTTAGTCAAGATAGATTTTGTATAATTAGAAGAGAAATAGGCATGTTGGATATGTCTTAATTTTGCTTTTATATGATAATCTTTGAATGGTAGCATATGTTAAGGGGGAGAATATATTTAGGGGGAGTAATTATTTTGATTAAATCTTTTTGATGATAACAAAAGGGGGAGAAATGGATGGTTTGCTTATATTCATAACAATTGCTCTCTTTTTACTTATTGTTGATTTTATTTTCATTCTTGATTTTAGATTATATTTTAAAGTAATCAATGGTTTGTCATCATCAAAAAGGGGGAGATTGTTAGCCCTAAGGCTACATGATAATTTTGATGATAACAATACACATTGATTAATTTAGATTTACTAACATGTTTATTTATGTGCAAGAGTAAGATCATTGAAATAATTTTAAAATCAAGAAGAGGCTTATTAAAATGAAGTGTTGAAGCTAAGGAGAAGACTACCTGTTAAAGGCACCAAAGTTTAAGAACAAGGATTGACTCAAGGAATGTGACACATGAGCAATGTTCAATCAATTGGTCATATATATCTCTACAAATATCCAAATGACGTGATTATTGAGCCTTTAGAAAGCTTACTCAATTTATAATATTTCATATGTTTTAATAAAATTCAAATTTCAAGTGCAAGGTTGTCCAAATCATCATGCAAGTTGGAAAGACAAATGGAAGCAGCTGACATGAGCACCGAATACTCCTTTGGACATATCTTGAGCTAGAAAAATCAAAATGACTTGATTCTTATGGCATTGGAAACATGACTTAATGAAGAACAGTTCATATGTTTTGAAGAAATTCAAATTTCAAATGAAATGCTGACATAATTGACATGCAATTCGGTGGACTGACACAGAGAAGAAAAATCAACTCACATGAGCACCGAATGGTTTTTTGGCCATATCTTAAGATAAAGATATCCAAATTCTTTGATTCTAAATGTTTTGGAAAGCTTATTAAAATATGCAGATCTTTTATGTTTTAAAGAAATTCAAATTTCAAACGGAAGGCTGACAGAATTATCATTCAATTTGGTGGATTGACACAAGAAAGAAAAATCAAGTCACATGAGCACCGAATGGTGTTTTGGCCATATGTTGAGCTACAGATATCCAAATGACTTGATTCTTGATGAGTTGGAAAGCTTATTCAAATGTGAAAATATTTTATGTTTTTCATATTTTCAAATTGCAAACGAAACATTGACAAAAATGGCAGAGAAGATTACGATTTTTATGGTGGGCAGAAAATTTGGAGTTGGTGTCTTCACTTGATTAAGTTCATCTCATTTGCCTATAAAAGGAGCCATTCTCCCATGCATTCAAGTAGTGCAAGAGAAGCATTTTATCAAGCAAAAAGCAAGAGAAATATAAAGTCTAGAGAGCTTTTATATTATTTATCTACTCTTTCAAGAGAGTTATACATTTATTGTAAAAATTATCTTTGTTCTTGTATTGTGGTAAGAGTGAGATATTATTGTAAAGGATAATAGTTATCCTTGAGAGAACTCTTGTTGTGTGTTATCAAGAGTTGAAGAAAGTTTCCTTGGTGAGGTTGTTCATCAAGAAGAACTCTTGGTGTGGTGTTATCAAGAGTTGAGGAAAGTTGCCTTGGTGAGTTTGTTCGTAAAGAAGAACTCTTGGTGTGGTGTTATCAAGAGTTGAAGGAATTTGCCTTGGTGAGGTTGTTCATCAAGAAGAACTCTTGGTGTGGTGTTATCAAGAGTTGAAGGAAGTTGCCTTGGTGAGGGTGTTCATCAAGAAGAACTCTTGGTGTGGTGTTATCAAGAGTTGGAAGAAAAAGTCTTGGTGAGGTTGTTCATCAAGCAAGTTGTAAAGATTTCTACAACTTAGTGGAAAGCTTAGCTCGTGGAGCTAGGAGCCCGTGGACGTAGGCAAGGTTTGCCGAACCACGTAAATTGAGTTTGCACTCTCTCTATCCCTTTCCTTTTTACATTTACTTGCACTTGTGATTGTTCAATATTGTTATACTCTTGATTGCATCTTAGATAACTTATATTTTCATCTTCTTCATCTTTATTCTCAAAGAAAGAGTTAAATAATTTTGAACTTTCAAGAAAAGTTTTCTAAATTCGTTTTTATAAATAAAAACCCAATTCACCCCCCCCTCTTGGGTTGCCATACCTGGGTCAACAGATTTTTCTTGTTTTTACAATTATTTCAATGATATTACTCTTGCACATAAATAAAAATGTTAGTAAATCTCAATGAATCAATGTGTATTGTTATCATCAAAATTATCATGTAGGCTTAGGGCTAATAGATGAACCCGATGGCGTTGGATAGGGATTGTAAGCATTAGAAGTTTGCTTATGATTTTAGAGGCTTAGTGATGATAACTAGAGAAAGTAATCAGAAGTCCCTTCTAAGACTAGGAAGGATACCAAGAATCAACACTAAGAAGGGCAGAAAAGCTAGTCAGGATTGGTGTAGTATCGGTAAGGGAAATTCCAAACCTTAAGAATCACGGCTACCTGATGAAAAAACAATGCAAAAATACAGGAAGTGGGGTTAGAGCCTATAGCCTAGGTCTAGCACCTCTAGCAGTAGAGGCGTGTGCTTATAGTCATCATAGGTGGCACATGAGCGCCTTTCTCTATTGGAGGCATATGCCTGTACATAGGGGTGGTGCATGAGTGTCTCTAGCTATTACAGGCAGGGCACGAGCACCTTTAGGATTAGAGGTGCACGTCTTAAGGCTCACAACCATAGTTAGATGTGTGCACCTGCAAAGTCGTACACCTGTAGCTATAGTCCCACATCAGGAAAATGAGCCCATTTTTTGGGAATTGGGACCTTATATAATGGCACTTGGCTCCCAGTTCAAGGCATCTAGATTTTGGGTGAAAAATACCTTAGAAATCCATATTTTGAGAGATTTGGAATACTTTCAAAAACTATCCTTAGTTTAAATATTTTATGGTGTTTTCTCAGTGTCTTTGGTGTCCTCTAAAGGATTTGGGGTATTGATGCTAGTCAATGATTCAACTTCCAATAAAAATCGAAATTGGTACATTTTCTAAGGGCCACCTCTTTAGTTTAAATATTTTGTTTAGTTTAGTCTTGCCATGTTTGGGTATAACTAGAAGTGATTATGCTATGTTTAGTTTAGGATTAGTGGTAGTTAATTAGTGGTCAATTATGCCATATTTAGCTAATGATTAGTGATAGTTAATTAGTAGTTAATTGCCATGTTTAGTTTAAGATTAGCAGTAGTTAATTAGTAGTTAATTGTCATGATTAGTTGTTATTTAGTAGTTAATTAATGGTTAATTATGTGATGATAATCATTCATGCTTAGTGTACATAATAAAATAATGCCATGTTTAGTGTAGATATCACACATTTTAGATTAATATTTAATCATGCTCATTATCACTGATGCCTTTGTTTAATGATGGAGAACCAACTTAAAACTACTTTAGTTTATAATTGTTTAATTTACTTTACCTTAATTATCACGTGAAATGGTTATAATCCTAAATCCCTTCCCCCATGTTTGGTGGAAATGTACTCAATTCTTCTCCCTCTTTCTATGAATGTACATAAACTGTCATCACCTTGCATGTAATAAAAAGGTAAAAGTAGTTATTTATATAATAAAACGTAAGATCAAGATAGGAGAGCATTAGTGACTTAGAACTTAGAACTTAGAATTCAGTACACCTAATAGAGACTGAATTAACGTTCAGGTGGGTGTAACTCGTACCTAACTTTCCAAACTCATCTTTGAAGGGGTGATGGGTAGTTAAGTCTAGAGGATCAAGGGATTGGTTGCCATCACTCTATTTTATCGTGGTTAATTACCTGGGTGGCAACTTCATTAATTCTTTGGATCTTGTCTCTGTAACTTGATTCATATGGCTCTATCAATAATCCCAAAGGAGCTTAGAAAAGTGATGTCAAGGTCGCAAGTGCTTAGAGAGGGATGGAAGCTCACTTATAGTGGCGATTCCACTGGGGACCTAGAGAAGTTGATTCTGATTGGGAATACTAAGTTCTTCCGTTCTTTGTTATTTGTGTAATCCTAATGCATTACTACACTTTCACACATTGTACAACTACCTGTTACTTGGTCGGTGGCTTTGGTATGAGGATTCCTTGTGTTCCACTGGAGCTCCTGGAGACTTATATCACTGATGATCACCACCTTGAGCACATACCATTAAGTTGGTATAAAAAAGGGTTGCCCTCCACTTGAAGGGACTTTTGGCCATTAGACACAAGACCAAAGCCCTTGCTAGAAAATTTTAGTAACTATCTCCTAGGAGAACCTAAAACCTTTGATCGTTTGCATGAATCCTTTGAGACATATGAAAAACTACAAATCCCTTGTAAAGGGGTGAAAGTGTTCTGTAACCAAACACATAGATACCATGAAATTCTAATTATGTTTCCTTATTAACTATATGATAAGCAGTTAATATCGAACCATTGTCATAGCAGTTGCGGTATCAATTCTGGTTACATGAAGTTACAACCATTTGGAAGGGGTTCGCACACCTTGAGACCATAAGTAACCATTGTTGGATTGTTTTGTAATTAACTAACATGGTTGTATGATGTATGCATTTAGAAATTGGCATGCACATATCATGGGATTACGATTGTGATTTCTAAACAATCAGACAGTAGTTAAGTATAGAATCCTAGAAATCCTGTGGGCTCACAAGAAAGGATCGAGTCTTAAGAGAGTCGGCTCCTTATCCCCCGCTGATGGGGAGCCAAAGCCAAAAATCCTAGGGAAATGACTTCACCAATGTGTGGAGGTATAAGGTTGGAAGGTTGATTGTATTATAAACTGTGTTATCTATGAGCATGCATTCATGCATACACGCATCCATGCATCATGCTAACCCCTTTCTTTGTAGTCATCATAGCTTGGGTCAGGTAACAAGACCATTTGCATATAATTGAAACCATGGAGGTAGAGGAAGGCACAGTCGAATCAGAAGAAGAGAAAATCACAAGAATGATAGAACAACTTCCAGTGGCATAGATAAAATAAGGACAGACATGGATGCCATAAGGCAACATGTGGTAGAAATGATGAAGCTAATAGCTACTAGATAAAATAAGGACAGACATGGATGCCATCGAGTAAGGGGTCAATTACGGGAGTCAATCAAGAAGGATTAAGTAGAGATCCACGATCTAGGTCAAATGACAAAAAACCTAGACAACAATAATTATGGAGATTAAGGAAACAAAACCATGAGAAGGGATTCCATGACAAGAAGGAGTATCTCAAGGCCAAAGAGGCCAAATAGATAGAAGCCATAAGGAAAGACCCAGAACACTTTAAGGAATGATGAAGAAAAAAGGCTTAGAGAGAATAGAAGACCTTTCAGACATGCAGATTGAAGGGTTTCCTTTGAAGTTCAAGATGCCAAACTTGGCGAAATTTACAGAGGATAGGAATTTTAAGTCTCACCTCTGACATTATATCGCTGTGATGGGCATGATAGGCTTATTAAGGGAATTGACTTTGAAGTTCGTCATTCATTCGCTGGAGGGAAGAGCGCTGACAAGCCTATTAAGGGAACTAACTTTGAAGTTCATCATTCATTCGCTGGAGGGAAGAGCACTATAATGGTACCTTGAGTAGGAGGACAAGGTAAGAGTAGATTGGACTGAGCTATTTGAGAAATTTGTAGATTAGTATTCCTACAACACCTAGCTAGGAGTGACATTGCAGGACCTGGAGACAACCTGTGAGAAACAAGGCAAGACATTTTCAAAGTATCTAGTCTACTGGAAAGGAAAGGCTACACATATGGTTTCAAGGCCTTTAGAAAAAGACCAACTGAGGATAGTAGTGAAGGGGGCTCTTGCTCCTACTTGAGACCGTTTGAGAAGATTTTTGTTGAGGACATTCGAGGACCTGTATGATTCGGGCATCCAAATTAAGGATGTAGAGGCTAGGTAAAAGAAGAATTTTCCAGGGAGGAATTCACACCAAGGAGAAAGTGGAGGAGGAGGAAAGTCAGCCCCTAAAAGTGTTAAGGTAAATGCAGTTTGACGGCAAAGGAAGTTTAGCAACTTAAGGCAATCATTGTCCAAGGTTTTCGAGAAGCTACGTGCATGTTCTAAGCTGCTACCATTGCCAAAGAAGGATCAGCAGGAGCCCTTTCTATGTAATTATAAGTTCAACGAATACTACCACTTCTACCAAACCACTGGCCACCTTACTGACAGCTGTACCTAGGGATGACAATTTTTCCTACATGGTCCGGGTACCCAGATTTTCCCTGGACAATCCGGGTGAAAAAAACCTAGATTTTGGCGGGAGAAAATTCGGGTGCGGGGATTTTTAAAAAAAATTAGTCCGGGTGCGGTGCAGGTGTGGTATTGACAATAAACCTCGCACCCAGCTCGCACCCACATAACTCAAGCCATTTATAAAAAGAATGTATATACAATCCATGACTTAAAAATTGAATTTTAATTATTAACCACCAAACCACATACATCTACGAAGCACATCTTTATACCATATTAAGCATCTTATTTTATTTGATTTATTTCAAAGAATTAAAAAAATTAAGAAAAAAGTGGGAAAAATCCGGGAAAATCTGAGGTTTTTTTCAGGTGCGGTGCGAGTGCGGTATGCACAGTTTCAAAACCCGCAAATACCCTCACCCGAAAAAACCCAGAAAAATCTGGGGATTTTATAGGGATTGGAGGGGAATTTTTATGTCCGGTGCGGATGCGGAAATGCCAAACCCGCACCCGCACCTGGATTTTGCCATCCCTAGCTGTACCTGTCTTTGACACGAGATACAAGATCCAATTGACAACGATCAATGTCAGACCCTGGTACGTAGCAACCCAACACCCATAACAACCCATTGCCAAATTATAAAAACGTGCCACCTCTACAGGTGAACATGATGAATTGAACATGATGAATTATAAAGTTATTGAGGAATAAATTTTGCGATCCTTTAGGGAAGACGAAGAAGAGAACCAAAGAAAAGAAGAAAAAAAGGAAGGCTAGGACTTTGAGTGCCTTCAAAGAGAAATGGATTTAGATGACTAAGACATTGCTCATGTGGAATAAAAGAAGAGAAGGCTAGAATGTTGAGCACCTTCAAAAGGGAGCGGATGTTGAGAAAGGGAGCTAAGCAAGGCTGCCCAGTTGAAGGAATAAAGGTGAAAAAGGAGAACCCCTTCATGAAGAAGTGGATGGCTCAGAAGAGGCCATAAGATGTTTGGAGATAGAATGAGAGTGTGAGAACGGGGCTTTGATCCCGCCAAAGCATTTGCAACCACGACACTGTGTTAAAGCCTATTTGGAAACTCAAGGAAACACAAGCAAGCCATAGGAACGTCTAGAGAATGGAGTCATCACCCAATTATTCAATTCGGAATGAATGGGGCAATCTGATCCCTCGCTTTAGGATCTAAACTACCCTTATCCTTTAGAGATGGGTTTGAGAAGTTAGGTACGAGCCATTCACCTCATCTGGAGCTAAATCCGATCTCCACTAGGATATACCAAATAAAAATAGCTTAAGTTGTTATACAGTTAGCTTAAGTGGTTCATTTTATACACATTTCCAATTTTATCTTCTTTAAAGCATATAAGGTAACTTCAACCAAAACAATTATATATTCATACACAGAAAGAGGTGAGGAGAAAAGAGTTATATTTCCTTGTTTACATCATTGTTATTCAACAAGTAAAGTAAATCTACTTCTAGTACTTCCAAGATAACATCCTTATAAATCAAGCCTTCAATAATGGGAAGCATATTCATGCATATTAAGCATTCAATTCTAAGTGATGGTCCCTCACCATCAATGCGAGTCTACCACCACTTCATGTCGTTATACAATTAATGATTCATATTTCTAAACATGGCAATTAATTAAAAACAAAATTAATTAAAACCATAAAAAAAGTCATAAACTAGAATCATGGCACTTTTACCTAATTTGATAATTGGATCACGGTAATTCTACCTATTGCTATTTTAGCATAATTCGATTGATAATGGAGATTCTAAATATGGCAATTCTTTCATAGATATGGCATTTCTAGCATGATCATGGTTATCATGGTAATCATGGCATATTTTAGCCTAAACATGGTATTTCTAGCCTAGTTACATCAATCAAGATCAAACATGCTATTCTAGCCCAGTTCAAGTAATTAGTATGGCAATTCAATCAATTACAGCAATTTTTGCCTATTCCATGCTATTTCCTAGCATGCTTCAAAACAATCATAAGTTCAATTCCTATAATGATTTTAATCATGTGCTTTTAAGCGCAATTTTAAGCATTCACAAAGAAAATAAACTCCTAGTTATGATTCTAGATAAAGGAGGAAAAGATGACTTACCATGACAAGCATTTCTATCTTGCAAGACAAATAAAGCGTTAAACAATTCATAAAACCCTTAAACATGCTTCTAAGTATCAAAATAAAACCTAAACATGCTTATTCTAAGCGTAAACAAACCTAAACAAGCTTATTCTAAAGCAAGAAAAATAAATAAGAAAAGGGGAGGAAGAAGAGAGAACTGCTCTCACGAAGTACCCTTTTCAGGTTTAGAGAATGAGAACACCTAAAAAATATTTAACTAGAAAAGAATCCTTGAATTCTTAAGTGTGTCTTTGTGAATAGGGCTTTCATCTTGTCAGAGCGTTTGCAACCACGACACTGTGTCAAAGCCTCTTTCGAGACTTAAGGGATCACAAATGAGCAATAGGCAAGTCTGGAGAAATAAAGTCGCCACCCAATTATTCAATTGGGAATGAATGGTGGCAATCCGACCTCCACTAGGATATACTAAATAAAAATAGTTTATGTTGTTATATAGTCCACCTAAGTTGTTCATTTTACACACATTTCAATTTTTAATCTTTCTTAAGCATGTGAGGTGATTATTCAACCAATGGCAATTGTAAATTCATACAAAGAAAGAGGGAAGATAATGGATTACATTTCCATCAAACATGAGGGAAGGAGAAGAGGATTACATTGATTGTTCTTCAACAATAAATTCTATTTCTAACACTTCATATATTCATTCATTCATTCACATAAATCGTACATTCAAATATCAAATATAAATAATCAATTTGACACTCAATAGATAATGAATTTCTCACCACCGTGTGCGAGTCTATTCAATGTCTATTAAGTCTCCTCAAGCATATACTTATGCATTCATTCATTATAATTAATGGTCTCTCACCAACAATGTTAGTCCACTATCAATTCATAGCATCGTCCTAATCATGTTTCTAATCTTAGTATATCCATACATTCATTTATATCAATTAATCAAAATACAAAGCCATCATATAGAATCATGGCACTTTGACCTAGATTTGATAATTCTATCATGGTATTTCTATCTAAGCATGGCAATTCTAGCCTCTTCATAGTGATTATGATAAATCATGGCATTTCTAACCTAATCGTATCAATCATGATCAAACCTGGCTATTCTAACCCAATTCGAGTAATCAAGGGTAAATATGGTAATTTTAACCTATTATATGCTATATCCTAGCATGCTTCAAAGCAATTGTAAATCTTCCTAGCATGATTCTAATCATGTACTCCTAAGAATGATTTTAAGCATTCGCAAAGAAAAAATAAACTCCTAACATGATTCTAAATAAAGAAAGGAAAGTAGACTTACCTTGACACGTATTTTCACCTTGCAAAACAAATAAAGGATTATACAATTCTATAAAATCCTAAACATGCTTCTAAGCATCAAAATAAATCATAAACATGCTAATTCTACTTAGAATGTACTCTTTCTAGGCTTAAAGCAATATAAAACGCCCGAAAATTTTAAACTAGAAAAGACTCCTTGAATTCTCAAGTGCGTCTTCACGAGAAAGAAGAGATGAATTTGATGTGTCTTGAAAAGTTAGGAAGAAGGGGGTTTATATAGTTGAAGGGAGCAAGTAAAAAAGGAATAAAAAATCAAATATGGAAGGTTCTAAACAAAATTTACCAATTATACATGGACAACAACTGGGCGGTTGTTTACACTTCGAACCTTTATAATTTGCAATTTTGTAGTGTAGTCCCTTCCAACCTTTATCTGTTTGATCGTACATAACTTTTTGAATTCAACTCCGATTTGTGATTCATAAATTTCTACAAAAACTATACATCCTTAGCTTCACAACGATATATGTCTCATCAATAGAAACCTTTTGGATTAATTTCTGTGATTTTTTGAATTTGCACATCAGTTTTTGAGACCCTTCATCAATTTCTTCTCATCCCTTTCCTCTTCAACTTTGAAGGGCATTTTGATAATTTTCCTTACTTAACATTCATCTTCATTTCATCATTGATCCTCAAAAATCAAGTGTCTATAGCTTGCCCCCTACTTTGGAGAAGTTGGTGAGACACAAAAATTGACAAATTACTCTTGCTTTGTCATTTCTCTTCTCATCTTGACATCTTCGCCTTCATCTTTATTCTATAAGACTTCGCATAATCTTCTTTCCTCTTCCATTCCTCCAAAAAGGTGTGCCCAGTCAAGGGTTAATGTACCAACTCAAGGGTTGACGTGCCCACTCGAGGGCCGAAGTGCCAATTCGAGGGCTGATGTGCCCATTCACAAGGCTAACGTGCCCATTAAAGGGCTAATGTGCCCACTCAAGGGGTAATATGCCCTTTCAAAGGCTGATGTGCCTCCTTTTAATCAATGCAATGCACTCTACCAATGCGGATAGATGCATCCTTGTGATGCACAATGTGCACTCTTCTAGTGCAGACAAATGTATCCTTCTAATGCATGAAGCGCATCCTTTCGATGTTAAGATAAAACACTCTTCAGTGTACCTACCTCTTAGGGTTTCTAACAATCTTCAGTGTACCTACTTCCTAGGGTTTCTACTTCCTAGGGTTTGTTAACACTCTTTAGTGCGCCTATTCTGAAGGCTTCAAACACTCTTAAGTGTACCTATTTCCTAAGGTTTTCAACACTCTTTAGTGTGCCTACTTCCTAGGGTTTTCTTCTAATGCATGTCCACCGGGAAAATGCCTATCATGCATTGCTTCATGGTCTTTAGACCTTTTCATTCTTTATGCCTTCGGTTGAGTACTCTTCATCCTTCTTTGATCTCTTCAAACTTTGTATTAATTGGGTTTCATGCCCCTCTTCTAAGTATTCTTCTTTTTCTTGATTTCTTCTTGTCTGTTGGGGAAAATTCTTCATTCGTTATGCTTGAGCATTCTTTGTTCTTGATTGCATTTGTATGAACCTTCGTTGGGGAATTCTTATTAGGTTTTGTTGATTCTTGGATTTACTGGAGATCTCTTCATCATTCTTGCAAGTTCCTGCAAAATGTCAAACAATTCATGATGGTAAATTCAAATAAGTTCTAGATTTTACTTTATTCGATGTTGTCTTCCAACGGAGCTTCTTTCTAGTCTCTACAATAATTATTTCATATGGGTCTGGTTATGATGTGGCTCAAATTGCTTTCTAAATTCTTCTTCTTCAAATCCTTTCTTTGAGGTGAACTTTCTTCTTTAAGGTAGATTTCTTTTTTTTTTTAGCTGAACTTCAAATTTCCTTTCCAAGATCCCTTCTTTAAGATGGACTTCGAATTCTTTCTTTAAGGTAGATGTCTTCTTCAAGGGGACATTCTTTTTTTAAAGTGGATGCCTTCTTCAAGGGATATGTTTTCTTCAATGTGAACATCATACTTGAACTTCTTTCTTTAAAACAATAGTTCTCTCCAATTGTCTTCAACTGTGGTAGTTCTCATTCTTATGGTGATCCTTATCATAATATTGTTCATTTTAGGCATCTTGTACATGGCACTACTTGAGTTGCTTGATCCAGGTTTCTAACACATCATGCTGCTTTAGGTGATTATTGAGTCTTATCGAGATAGAGTTGCTTTTGCACATCGTGCCGCTTAAGAGAAGTCTCATTGAGATAGAGCTGACTTTGCACATCATGCCGCTTGAGAGAACTCTCATTGAAATGAAGTTGCCTTTGCACATCGTGCTGGTTGAGAGGAGTCTCACCTAGACTGAGCTACCTAATCCATACAGCTTGTACGTCATGCTAAACTAAGGAGTCTAATCCAGACGGCTTGCACATCGTGCTGCTTTGATTGGGTCTCATCGAGACTGACTTGCACTTCATGTTGCTTCAATTAGGTCTCATCGAGACTGACTTGCACTTCATGTTGCTTCAATTAGGTCTCATCGAGACTAAATTTTCTTATCCAGATGACTTGAACATTGTGCTAAACTGATGAGCCTACTCTAGGCGGCTTGCACATCATGCTACTTTGATTGGTTCTCATTGAGATTGACTTGCACATTGTGCTGCTTTGATTGGGTCTCATCGAGATTGAATTGCCTTATCTAGGTGACTTTCACATCATGCTAAATTGAGGAGCCTAATCTAGTTGGCTTGCACATTGTGTTGACTAAGCAGCCTAATCTAGGCGATTTTTGCATATTGTGTTAACAGAGGAGCTTGATCTAGGTAGTTTGCACATCATGCTAAATTAAGGAGTTTTATCTAGGCGGCTTGCACATTGTGCTAACTAAAGAGCCTAATCTAGACAGTTTGCACATTATTTTATTTGAGAACCCTAATCCAGGTAGTTTTTGCACATTGTGCTAACTGAGGAGCCTGATTAAACGGTTTGCACATCATGCTAAATTGAGGAGTTTCATCTGAGCGACTGACACATCGTGCTAACTGAAGAGTCTCATCTAGGTAGCTTACATATCGTGCTGTTTCAATTGGGTATTATCAAGATTGACTTGCACATCATGCTACTTCGATTGGGTCTTATCGAGATTGACTTGCACATCATGCTACTTCGATTGGGTCTTATCAAGACTGACTTGCATAACGTGTTGCTTCGATTAGGTCTTATCAAGGCTGACTTGCACATCGTGTTGCTTCCATTGGGTCTCATCGAGACCAACTTGCACATCGTGCCACTTTCATTGAGTCTCATCAAGACTGACTTGCACATTATGCTGCTTTGATAAGGTCTTATTGAGTATAACTTGCACATCATGCCACTTCAATTGGGTCTCATTGAGACTGACTTTCACAGCATGTAGCTACTGCTATTCCTCTAGGTGTTGAGCACATTTCCTTTGTAGTTACCCCCAATATTTCATACGACATTGTGATTCTACAAAACTCGGTCACTTTTGGACTATGCTTCATTTTGGATCATGTTTCCTACAAGAAAAGGATATATGATTCATGTATGAATGCTCTATGCTGAAGCAAACTATGTATGCCTCTTGGGCTACGCGATTAATGAGGGTGTGGACTGACTCTAGGCCAGCTACTTCTTCTTATGAAAGGATACTGAGGATGACTTAGCGATGAGCAAGGAGATACTTTTGGTACTGAAACTCGTGCAATGAATTTTCAAATGCTCAAAACAATCTTCTAGCAAATAGTAAGTCTGCCTATTTAAAGCACTATTTCTTATACTTCCTCCGAGATGTTTGAGATAATTCTATCTGCTATGGCTTTTAAGATGGTTGGGGCAATTCTTTGCCCCCTTTATTCTTTTCTTTTCTCAATATGAATGGGCAATTCTTTGCCCCCTTGCTTCTTTTTACTTCTTAAGATGAATGGGCAATTCTTTGCCCCCTATATGAAGAATTTAATACTGTCTTGGGGAATTTCTTCATCTAGCTTTAAAGGCATTATTCCTCCTTTTTTTGTAGACATCCATGTTGGACGAAATAACTAACTTCTTCCATATATCTTGTTTCTTCACTGTTGGTGACAAGGTTGCCTTCTTTGATACCAATAATGGGATATATCTCAAATTCAATAGCTCAAAGGTAATACATTGACATCGTGATTATTCACAATTTTGATTCTAATGCCAGAATTGTTTTATTCAAGGTTCTTCATGTGTGTGTATAGCCAATCATACTTCACTTGTTAAGACTCGAATAGCTTTATGCAAATAGAAATTAGTGATCAATCTCTAATGATAGAAGGACTACCATAAGCCTGCTTTTCAAACTACTCTCTACTAATGTACGCTGATCACAATATCAAGGATCATTAGGGCTTTATCAAGCTTGTAATGTTAGGCTTGGGTCAAGGTATGATAAGGAAATTATAACGTTAACTCACTCATAGTCATACGGTTTTAATTGAGAGCATCAACTCCTTTTCGTCACCATGTTTGTTTTAGTTTTGAATGGCTACACCTCTAAACTTTGAGACATCCACCACGTTTGCTTTGCTTTCGATTTTGAGTGGCAACACCGCTAAACTTTACAAGAGATAGGATTAACACTTTACCTATAGTAGTAACCTGAATACAAAAGAAGGGGAAATTCCATATGTGGGAGGATACCAAGTTTTGATGATTGATAAGATAAAGCCAGTGGTTGCTAGCATCATGAAGAGTTAGGGGTAAATACGTAGGACTAGTCTTGGCAAGAGCTTCATAAGACTGCCTATCTTTCCTAAAATTAAAGGGTAGACAAGCAAGAAAGGATTGAGGTATCACTTTGATAAAGACACATGACTAACTGGGTGTAAGAGAACCGTTGAGTTTGTGAAAGCAAAATAGGTTGTGTATGTTGGAATAGCTGAACCATGAAGCCTGTAAGCACCAAAATTTCGCTTATGGTTTTCTAGGCTCGATGATGATAATAAGAGATGTTAATCAAAGGATTTCTCTCAACTACAGAAATAAAACCAACAATGGTGTAGAAAAGCCAAGTAGGCTTAGGACAGGTTTGAAATCGGTATGGAAAGGTTGGAACCCTAGGAATCATGTCTACCTAATGCACATGTAGATCGACCTTCGTGGTAAGGTCACCGCGGGGTTGAAAGGGGGCTTTAACCCAAACAGTGAAAAATGGAAAAAAAAGAAAAAAGAAACTTAGAAATAGGGTTGGCGCTTGTAGGTAGCTAGCGGCGGAGCACGCATGCCTCTAGTAGAAAATGATGCTTGTAACATTATACGCCTTTAAAGAAGGATGACACCTGTAATGATATAGGTGCGTTTCTCTAGGGTTCACCTTTAAAAGGGTTTTGGAAACCCTAATGAGTCCTCTTGTAAGAGGCGCACACCTCTCGACTACAAGCATGTGCCCATAAGCTACAGTCCTACATTGGAGGGATTTTATAAGGGCACTTGGCCCTAAGTTCGAGAAGCGGAGCACTCTTGGTGAAAATAGTTTGAGAAATAGTCTTTTGGTGATTTTTTCAGTCAATATTCTACCTCTGATAGTGAAAAGAGTTGGGGAGGGTTCGAGGGCCTTTTCTAATATTTAATTTTTGTTTATTTTTAGTAAATTGCTATGATTAGCATAGGTATAATTAGAAGATAATTATGCCATGTTTAGTTTAAAAGTAACTTATGCTATTTTTAGGATCAGTAGTAGTTAATTAGTAGATGATTGCTATGTTTAGTTTAGAAATAATATTGGCTAATTAGTAGTCTAATTATGCATGATTCATAGTTAATTATATAGTTAAGTAATTGTTAATTATGCCAGACTAGTGGTCAATTAGTGACCAATTGTGTAATAATTAGTGGTCAATTATGTGATAGTTAGTCATCGATTATGCATGTTATAGGCTAGTTAATGATTAGTGCCATGCTTAATTTAGTGGAAATTTAGTTTATTAAATTATGCTTACCAATAACTTTATTGGATGATGAAAGGATGGCTTGAGACTCTTGTGCTTTGTGATGATATAGTTTTATTACTAAAATTATTATGTGAAATTTTTGTAATCCTCAATCCTTTCCCCCATGTTTGACGAAAATGTATTCAATTCTCCACCTTCTTTCTACATATGTATATAAACTATTGACACCTCATATGTAATAAAATGATAAAAGTGATTGTGTGCATAATAAAACTTAGTATCCAGAGAGGTAACATTAGTGACCTAGAATTTAGAACTTAGTAAACCTAAAGCGAAAGTTGGATTAACGTTTGAGGTAGTGTAACCTGTACCTAACTTCCCAAACCTATCTCAGAAGGGATGATGGGTTATTAGGTCTAGAAGCGTAAGGATCGACTGTCGTCATCTAAAACTTTTTTGATGGTTATTTGCCTAGTGGTGACTCTGACTTTTTCTCTAGGTCTTGTCTCTGTGACCTGACCCGTATAGCCTTATAAGCATTCGAAAGGAGCTTATGAGAAACCCAGTGCTGAGGTCGCAAAACGCTTGGAGTAAGATGGAAGCCTCGCTCATAGTGGGGACTCCAATGGGAACTTAAAGAAGTTGATGCCGATTGGGATTACTGATATTCTTCTGTTCTGGGTCACTGTGTGTTATCCTCATGCACTTGCACATTTGCACAAATTACCCTTACTTATTTGACTGGTGGCTTTGATATAAGGTTTCTCGTGTTCCATTCAAGCCTAGGAGACTTATATCATTGATGATCACCACCTTCAACATGTACTAAAAAGAGGACGACCTTCCACTCGAAGGTACCTCTCGCTCAAAGAGACCCTTGGCCATTAAACACAGATCGAAGCCCTTAAAGAAAAACTTAGCAATAATCCCTAGGATCACCTAGAACCTCTGGTCTACCATATGCATAGGAGGATGAACCATTAGAATCCAAGTAGTGACAAACATGCACGATGCTGCACAGTGCCTACATGCTTCATGCACATTTATTGCATGCAATTGGCATGATGTTGCACATTGCCTCCATGCTTCTTGGACGATATTAAGCATGATGTTGCACAATGCCTATGTGCTATCAATGTAAGGTTGTGCATTATTGTTATGAGACTTGGACATTAGGGCTTCAACCATGATAAAGAGAGTGTCTGAAGGCTCCTAATCCCCTATTGATAGGGAGCCTAAGCCAAAATCCTAGGAAGATGACTTTACCATTTATGGTGGAGAAATAAGGTTGGAAGGATGATTATGCTACAATTATGGTTTTTATGCTACGTGTGAGCATGCATTTCATGCATACATGCCTTCATGCATCAAGCTACCCCCTTGTGTTAACAGTTATCATAGCTTGGGTTAGACAAGAAGGCTGTTTGCGCAGAGTAGAAACTGTGGAGATAGAGGAGATAATAGACTCAGAGGAAGAAGAGATCATGGTAGAATAGGATCTTTCGGGTGGCATGGATAAGATGAGGGCAGATATGGATGCCGTGCAATAATAGATGATAGAGATGATAAAGTTGATAGTTACTGAGTTGCTGTTAGGTACAAGGCCGATTACGAGGACCAATGATGAAGGATCTAGCGGAGATCCACCATCTGGATTGAATGATAGAAACCCTGGCAACAATATGGAGACTAGAGGAAATCTAGGGTGTAGTAATCAAGTTGGAGGGATTCAATGATGAGAAAGAATATCTAAGGGCCAAAGAGGCCAAAAAAATAGAGTCGATGAAGAAATTTTCCAAAGACTTGAAGAAATTACAAGGAATGATGAAGAAAAAAGGTCTAGAGGGCATCAGAGACCTTTCAGACATATAGGTTGAGGGTCTACCACCCAAATTCAAGATGTCAAACTTTGTGAAGCTTACTGGAGATGGGAATCTAAAATGTGACTATGATGGGCATGACGAGCATATCAAGGGAATTAGTTTTGAAGTTTTGTATCCACTTGTTGGGGGGATACGTACTGGACTGGTACCTCGAGAAGGAGGAGAGAGTAAGGGAAGGTTAGAAGGAGCTATTCGAATGATTTATCGAGTAGTATAAGGGAAGGTTAGAAGGAGCTATTCGAATGATTTATCGAGTAGTATAAGGGAAGGTTAGAAGGAGCTATTCGAATGATTTATCGAGTAGTACTCCTATAACACCCAGCTGGGTGTAACATTATGGGCGTGGAGATGACCCACTAGAAACAAGGATAGGCATTTTCAAAGTATCTGGTTTGCTAGAGATCAAAGGCTACTCATATGGTTTTAAAGAATTCAGAAAAAGATTAGGTGAGGATCATGGTGAAAGGAGCATAGGCTCCCATTTGGGATCGTCTAATTGGATTCCTATTAAAGACATTTAAGGACTTGTGTGATTCTAGCATCGAGATCGAGGATGTAGAAGTTGAGAGGAAAAAGAACTTGTTGAGAAGAAACTTCCACCAGGGAAGAGGTGGAGGAGGAGGAGGATCTGCCTCCAAGAGCGTTAAGGTCAATGCAGTCTGACCGTATAGGAAATTTAACAATCTGGGGCAATCATTGTCCAAGGCTTTTGAGAAGCTACAGGCACATTTTAAAATGATGCCACTACCAAGGAAAAACCAGAAGGGTCTTTTCCCACCAAACCACAAATTCAATGAACACTATCACTTCTATCAAACTACCAGCCATCTCACAGATAACTATATTATTGCATCATGAGATATAGGATCTCATTGAAAATGGTTGAATACTTGATCCTGGCAAGCAGTAGTCTAACACCGAGAACAATCCGTTACCAAACTATAAAAACATGCCGCCACCATATGTGGAAATGATCAACTCAAGGGTCACTAAGGATGAAATCATTTAGGTCCTTTGAGAAGGATGGAGAGGAGAACCAAAGAGAATGAGAAGAAGAATGGAAGGCCAAAGCTTTGAGTGCCTTTAGAGAAAAGTGGATGAAGGTGACCAATCAACATTGCTCATGCAGAAAGGAACCTAGAACACTAAGCATCTTCAAGAGGGAATGGATGTCAAGAAAGGGAGCTAAGCAAGGCTGCTTGGATAAAGATATAAGAGTGAAGAAAGTTGAGGGGAGATGCCCAAGTGATGACAAAGGTGAAGAAGAAGTTTAGAGCAGATATAGGCTACTTGGGAAGAAGATGAATATAGCAGACTCAGTGACGATGGAGACAAATACATAGGAGAAGATGGGGATGAATATAACCCACTCAGTGATAGGGACGATGAGTACAATTTGCTCAGTGACATAGGGAGTCAGAGCGAGTACACCCTACTAAGTGAGGAAGGAGATCTTAATAGGAAGTCATCGACAATTTTTATGATTAGCTCTGGAATAACATAAAAGATATTGAGGTCCTTTAAGGAAAGGGAGCAAAATAACATGAATTAGTTAATCCGCATGGCTCCACTGGCAACCAGGGTGCTAATCGAAGGGAAATAGGTGGAAATGACTGTGAATGGGGCTTTCATCCCACCAGAGCATTTGCGACCATGACATTGTGTCGAAACCTCTTTCGAGGCTCAAGGGAACACAAATGAGCTATGGGCACGTCTGGAGAAAGGAGTCGCCACCCACTTATTCACTTGGGAATGAATGGGGTCAATCCAATCCCTCGCTTCGAGACCTAAACTACCTTCAACCCTTCAGAGATGGGTTCAAGAAGCTAGGTACGAGTCTTTTGACTTACCCGGATGTAATCCGGCCTCTACTTGGGAAATACCAAATAAAAATAACTTGTATTGTTAGTTAATTGGCTTAGATTGTTCGTTTTATGCACACATTATTCATTTTATCTTCTTCAGGCATGCGAGGTGATTATTCAATCAAAATAATAGTATATTCATGTATAGAAAGAGGGAGAAGAAAATACATTTCCGTCATACATGGGGGAAGGGGAGAGGATTACAACATTTCTTCTTCAACGATAAAATAATAAAACATTATATACATTCATAGGTTTGAATATTCATTGTAAGTAATGGTCCCTCACCATCAATGTGAGTCCACCATCACTTCATGGCATCACACAACTACACTTCTTAATATACAAAAATTCATATATAAACAAACAAATTACAAATCAAATAAAGCCATAATCTAATATCATAGCATTCTAGCCTAGATTTTGATAAATTCTATCATGGCAATTCTAACTGTTGCTTATTCTAGCATAATTCACATCAATTATCATGGCATTTCTAGCCTAACATGGCATTTGTGGCATATTCTAGCCTAAACATGGTAATCATGGTATATTCTAGCATAATTCAAGCAATCATCATCAAACAAGCAATTCAAGGGCAAAACGATAATTCTTACCTATTCTATGCTATTTCCTAGCATTCATCAAAGTGAATAAATTATTCTAACATGATTCTAATCATATGCTCTTAAGCATGATTCTAAACATGTACTCCTAGGCATGTTTCTAAGCATTCGCAAAGAAAGTAAACTCTTAAGCATGATTCTAATAAAGAAGAGATTGCGGACTTACCTCGACACGCTTATCCATCTTGCAAAATAAATAGGGTTTGAACAATTCATAATAACCCTAGCATGCTCCTAAGCATAAAATTAAATCCTAAACATGCTTCTTTTAAGCAAGAAAATAAAAGAGAAAATGGGAGGGAGGAGAGAATTCTGCTCTTAAGATGTATCATTTCTAGGTTTAGAGCAATAAAACACCTAAAAATCTTTATACTGGAAAAGACTTCTTGAATTCTCAAACGTATCTTCAAGAGGGGGAAAAGATGATTGTATTCGACAAATAAGTGTGTCTTACAAAGTGAGAGGAGGGTGATTTACACAGGAAAGGGGTGAAGATGAAAAAGGAAGAAACAAAATAGAAAAGGAAGGTCTATAATGAAAATTTTCGAAAATAAGCCATAAAGGGTTAGGCGGCCATCTCTAAACAGTCGAGCAGCTATCTGATAGCTGACCTACCATCATGCAATAGACGAACAACTTCAGATGGCCGGGCAATTGTCCTGGATAGCCGGGCGGCTGTTTGATGGCTTGTCAGTTGATATCTCTTCGGCGCCTTCCTTTTTTGCCATCCTTCGATGTAGTCCTTTTAGACCTTTGCTTCTTCGATTGCATATAACTTCTTGGATTCAGCTTTGATTTACAATCTGTAAATTTCTATGAAAACTAGACATCCGTAGCTTCACAAAAATATATGACTCATCACAGATTCCTCCTGGATTAGTTTTTGTGACTTAAAATCACATATCAATTTTCGAGGCTGTTCACCAACATTACGGGAAAAATGACTTTTGCGACAAAATTTTTTATCGCAAAAAGTTAAAATTTTGTCGCAATAAGTTTTTGCGACAAAAATAAATTCATTGTGTTCCAGTAGCAAAACGTTAGTCGTAATAAATTTTTTTGTGACAATTATGGAATTCTCGCAAAAAGTCTTTTTGCAACGAAATTTTTTTCGTAAAAAGTGGCATTTTGCGACAAATATTTAGTCACAAAAAGGATCACATAATGTCAACTTTTTACAACAAAATAAAGTCGTCACAAAAGAGCATATTTTGCGATCAAATCCAATATTGTCCCAAAATTATTAGAAAACAATTCATTTTTTTATAAAATTATTTTTGTTAAAAAAGTTTATTGCGACCAATTTTTTGCGCTAAATACGACCTTTAGCGACAAAAAATTCGTCGCAATAAACTTTTGACACGAAAATTGATTATTTTTTAAGAATTTACAGATTTTATATTTTAATTAGTTATAAATTTTAAAATAAATGACATGTCTCATTACACAACTTAATTCTTTATATTAATAATTTCATTAATTAACAACAAATTACAAAAAATTTATCACAATATATTTTTACAATATATCAACCTTTGTACATAGCAAAATTAAAAAAGAAAATACAAAAAAGAGAAAGAAAAATACAAAACTTCATCCTCCAAAAATTCTTTTG
Source organism: Boswellia sacra (assembly GCA_013180625.2). Taxonomy (NCBI): domain Eukaryota; kingdom Viridiplantae; phylum Streptophyta; class Magnoliopsida; order Sapindales; family Burseraceae; genus Boswellia; species Boswellia sacra. The sequence continues at coordinate 25,086 of SNVD02012096.1, forward strand.
TTGCTTGACTTTGCATCAATCCTCAAATCTTCAAGTACAACCCATCTTCAAAAATACTTGTTAAAAACAAAAAAATAAAAATAAAATATTAAGTAATAATTAAAGCATAAAAAATGAGTTTATGAAAAAAAACAATGTTAAAGAAGCAAAGAATTTGAGAACGTTGAGTTGCATTCCTTCTTCAAAAATACCTATCAAACAAAACACAATAATATCAATCAAAAATTAAAATAAATAAAAATATATTAAACTATTAAAGAAAATATATTACAACATAAAAGTAAAAGAAAGAGTAAAACTATTTACCAAGAATAATAATGTTAGAAAAAGAAAAGGAGTAGAGAATTAGAAGTGATGGAAGAAAATGAAACAATCCAAAAAATTAACCCATGTATATATAATAAAGGTTTGATATTTTGCGACAAAATTTCAACCTTTAGTGATGAAAATTGTGTTGCGAAATAGTTTTTAAAATTATGAAAAAAATCAAAGCAGGAAAAGTTTGCCAAATTTTTTTTTGCGACAAAATTTTGATATTTCGCGATAAAATTTTCGTCGAGAAAGAATTTTAAAATTTTGAAATTTCAAGAGTGGGAAAAAGTTCGCCCAAATTTCATTTTGCGACAAAAATTTTGACCTTTAGCGACAAATTTTTCATCGCAAAAGAACTTGAAATTTTCAAAATTCTTAAGCAGGAAAAAGTCCGCCTAAATTTTATTTCTTGTGACGAATATAAATTTGTATTTCGTCGCAAAAAACCTCATTTTATGACGAAATTAAATCATTGAAAAACATCGTATTTTGCAACAAAATATTATTCCTTTTGGGACGAAAATTTCCTCACTAAAAATCTAAAAAAAAAAAATGCTAAAGAATCTTTTATTTGTCATAAAAAGTATACAAATATGAAAATTATAATAAAAACTAAGAAGATTTTGAAATTAATTATACTTGGACTTTGATAGTTATAAATTTATTTAGTAATGAAATAAATTTATCCAACATAATTAAATTTATTTAATATTAGGTTGATATTAAATAAGTTAATATCAATTAATTAATCATATAATAACCACATTCATTAGATATATAAAATTATTGAATTGTATTTAGTTAGTTTTAATTGAGTATTAAAATGTTAACAAAATATATATAAGTCAACTATCATTAATAAATGTAAAATAGTTAGACATCTAAACATATGACATAATTGTCATGTGCCAGTTATTGAAAAAAGTTTTTTATACTTTGATGAATAAATAATCAAACATTCATATTAAAATCAATATGTAATAAATACATTTACTTTTAGTGAATATTTTTTTTATTATTTATTCATTTTTCAAATACTACCAATTAATATTTAAAATATCTTTAATAAATGTAAATCATAAGTTTGTAATAGTTGTAATTTAATAATTAGACATCTATAATGCCATAATTGTTATTATGAGAAATTGAAAATAAACTTTTCTAATTTGATCAGTAAATGATTAATTATTCATATTATAATCATATAAAAATGTAACAAAATTGTATATATTTTTAGGTATAGAATGTATTTAAATTAATTATCCACTTTTTTTTTATAAAAATAACAATTATTAAAATATCTTTTACAATTATAAAAAATAAGTTTGTCATACAAGTAATTTAATTATTAGACATATATGCATATGTTACAAGTATCATATGTATTAGGAATTGAATATTAGTTTTTTCAATTTATCAATAAATGATTAATTATTCATATAACAATCAATATGTAACAAATGTTTTTTTTGTTACAGAGTTCATTTTAATTATTTATCTCTCTTAAAATAACTTTAACAATTGTTTTAAATATCTCAATAATTTACTCAAAGCTATAATACAAAAATTAAAAGTATAAGAAAATACACTGTCTAAATTCATATACTCTATAACACAAAAATAAAAAATAAAAAACATAATTATATGGAACATTACATGATTATTAATTAATTAATTATTTATTTTTATTTGACATATAATTAAACATTAAAAAATAAATTAGATTTTTACAAGTTGGGTCTTTTTTCAATCTCATTTTCATCAATTAAAAAGTAGTCATAGTAATAAGTTTATCATAATTGTAATTTAGTAGTTGGACATATATAAATCACATATAAATTAGATTATATCTAACGAATTAGCAATAAATTTTATGCTTTGATTATTAAACTATTAATGATTCATGTTTTATACATATATATAGAGTTTATTTTAGTTATTTATCTATTTTACAAACACTAAATTTAGAATATCTCAATAATTTTTCACATTTAAGAGCATGGATGGAACCACAAAGGTTTTTTTTTAATAAAAATTTATATGCATATCCAAATGACCTTTCTATATTTAAAAATTCTCAAATTTACCTAAAATCAAATTAAATTTTTAATACTTTCTTTATTTTTTTTATCATTCTCCAAACAAAGACTTATATATTATATAGAGTGCAAACAAAGAGAGGAAAAGCCAAGAGAAAAGTTATTCAGTTATCATTTTAAAAAAATGACTTTTTGCGACAAAATTTTTCTCCCGATAGGTAACTTTTTGCGATGATACCAATTTTGTCGCAAAAAGTTGTCTTTCTCAAGGAATGTAATTTTGTCGCAAAAAAGTAACATCTGCATAGGACTTTTTGCTAGAAATTTTTTCTCTTGAAAGGTTACATTTTGCGAAGAATCATATTTTCGTCGCAAAATGTCTAGCATTACCACGTTTGTGTAATAAGTTAGTAGGGCTTTTCGCGAGGAATATTTTCTCGTAAAAGCTCACTTTTTTGCGAGAAATTTTTTCTCGCAAAAGGTGTCTTTTTATTAGGAATCATATTTTCGTTGTAAAATGTCTAGTATTACCACGTGTACATAATGAGTTAGAAGGGCTTTTCATGAGAAATTTTTTCTTACAAAAGGTTGCTATTTTGTGAGGAATCATATTTTCATCGCAAAATTTCTAGTATTGCCACATGTGCATAATAAGTTAGAAGGGCTTTTTGCAAGAAATTTTTCCTTGCAAAAGGTCACATTTTGCGAGGAATCATATTTTCGTCATAAAATGTCCAATATTGCCACATTTGTGTAATAAGTTAGTAGAGCTTTTCGCGAGAAATTTTTTTTCTCACAAAAGGCCTTTTTCGCGAGAAATGTAATTTCGTCGCAAAAAATGTTCATGTTGCTACAAAATTTTTGTTACAAAATCCCATCTTTGTGTAATATGTTTTGCAACGAAAATTTTGTCGGAATATGTTTTATCTCGTTGCAAAAAATTCTTCTCTAATTAGTTATTCGAGTTTTTAGCGAGGAAATAAATATTCATCGCTACAGTTTTTATTTTGCGACGAAAAATTCATCGCAAAATATCATTTTTTTAAATGCTAGCTTTTGGAACGAAATAATGATCTTGTCACAAAAGGCCACTTTTTGCGACGAATTTGATTTTGTCGTGAAAAACTTTGTCGTAAAAAAACTGTTTTTCTTGTAGTGTAACTCCTTCTCACCCTTCTCTTCTTGACTCTTGAGGGCATTTTGGTCATTTTCTTTGCTCTGCATTCATCTTTATTTCATCATTAAGTCTTAAAACTTAGTGTCTACAACTTACCCCTTACTTTGGAGAGGTTTGTGAGACACAAAAGTTAACAAAGTATTCTTACTTTGTCTTTCTTTCTGCCTCTTCAACATCTTCGCCTTTATCCTCATTCTATCAAACTTTCCCGTTATCTTCTTTTTTTCTCTCCTTTTGCTCTTACAAAAGATGTGTCCATTCAAGGTCTAATGTACCCATGTAAGAGCTATGGTGTCTATCTAAGGGCGAATGTGCCCGTCTAAGTGTAGATGTGCCCGTTCAAGGGCCAGAAAGCATCCTCATGATGCTATGGTAAAACACTATTTGGCGCACCTACTTCCTAGGGTTGAAAATGCTCTTAAGTGCACTTATGTCTTTGGGTTTGGTAACACTCTTCAGTGTCCCTATTCTAAGGGCTTAAAACACTCTTAATTGCACCTACTTCCTAGGATTTTCAACACTCTTTAGTGTGCCTCTTCTTAGGGCTTGTGCCTATTCTAAACACTCTTAAGTACACCTACTTCGTATGGTTTTCAACACTCTTCAGTGCGCCTCTTCTTAGGGTTTGTGCTTATTCTAAGGGCTTTAAAATGCTCCTAAGTGCACCTGCTTCTTAAGGTTTCCCTCTAATGCATGCCCACTGGGAAAACTTCTATCATGCACTACTTCGAGGTCTTTAGATGTTCTCATTCTTCGTGCCTTCGGCTAAGTGTTCTTCATTCTTCTTTGATCTCTTCAAACTTTGCATTTGTTAGGTTTCATGCCCTTCTTTTGAGTATTCCTCACGCTTCTTCCAGTCTTTGTATTCATTGGGTTTCATGCCTTTCTTTTGAGTATTCTTGCTTCTATTCTCGATTTTTTCTGATCTACTGGGGAACTCTCTTTAGTTCTTCATTCTCGTATTCATGTTGTTCATCATCTGATTCATTGGGGATCAGTCCCTTGTCTTTGCAAATTCCTGTAAGATTCAAGCATTCTTAATGTAAAATCAATTTAAGTTTTACCTTATTCAATGTGGTCTTCAACAAATTGCTTTCTAGTATCTGGAGGAATTCGTCCCCGTGATTCTAGTCGAAGATTCTATCGGCTGATATTGCTCTTCTTTCCTTTTGAGTTGCTAAACCATTGCCATGGCCAAGTGCTTGTTACCAGTTCTGTTCGAAAATTCTTTTAGCGTCTTAGGATCAATGAAAAATCCTTCTCTTTTCTTTCTTTTCCTTTCTTTTCTCTTTTTCTTCTTTTTCTCTTTTTTCTCTCTTTCTTCTTTCTCTTTCTTGTTCTCTCTCTTTCTTTTCCTCTATCTTCTCTCTTTCTTCTTTCTCTTTTCTCTTTTCTTTCTCTTTCCTTTTCTCTCTCTTCTCTCTCTCTCTCTTTTCTCTCTTTGACCTTTTACCCTTTACCCTTCGAACTATCTGACAATGAATCATCTTCTTTTTTCAAATCCTTCAAGGTGAACTTCAAATTTCTTCTTCAAAATTCCTTTTGTAGGGTAGACTTCCTTCTTTATGGTGAAACAAAAGGAATGCCTTTTTAAGGTGGACGCCTTCTTCATGGTAGATGCCTTCTTTGAGGGAGATTCCTTATTCAAGGTAAATGTCTTTTTCGAGGAAGATGCCCTTTTCGAGGTTGATGCCTTCTTTGAGCGAGATTCCTTCGTTGAGAGGGATGCCTTCTTCGAGGTGGATGCCTTCTTCGAGGGAAATTCCTTCTTCGAGGCAAATGCCCTCTCAAGAGAAACATCTTTTTTCAGGAGAGATTCTTTCTTCAAGATGGATATGTTCTTCAAGGCAATATATTCTTCTTACAAAGTATTGTGTCTCATCCAGACCATGTGAGCTCCTTTGAGGAAGTTTGATTTGTTCTAGGCGATTTGCAAATCTTACAAACTGAATGTCTTCTGGACTACACTTACACTTCTTACGTGGTTAACCATCTCAAATATTTATTCTCAAATGTGGTCTTTTTTTACCATCTTTAACCATGCCAATCCTTATTATTATGGTAATCCTCGTCTATAAGGTTGTCCTTTTTCTGGAATGTTGTACTACTTAAAAACTTCATCCAGGCATTTAGCATATCATGTTGCTTCAAGCGATAATTATATCTCATCCAGACTAAGTTGCTTGTCTAAATAACTTGTACATCGTGCTGCTTCTTTTCCAATTTCTTTTGTAGCTACCCCTAGTATTTCATACTGCGTTATGATTCTACAAACCTGGTCACTTTTGGGCTGTATACCATTCTAGTAAGTCTTCTGACAATGTATTTCTCATGTTTCTTGTCATTCTTTAGTTAATTGTTAGTTATTAAATCTAATACTATGCAATGCAATGTGGGTACCATGAGTCTTTCGTATGTAGGATGCTTCTTATGGGTATGTTATAAATGTCTCATCAGTACTAGATAAAGTGCTACTCTATACTTCATGTATGCATGACTCCTATCCTAATAGTTTTTCTAACTATATGATTCCTTTGCTTAGACTAGATGAGTCGTCAAGAGGTTGCTCGTTTAGATTAAAAGGTTGAACATCTTTAGGTTCGGGTTGTTGTTTCTTCAATTGACATTGATGATAAGTAAAGACTATCACCATCGGCCTTCTTTTTCCCTTTTGCTTTTCTTCAGCCCTTTCAATGCCTCATCTCACAGTTTGACATGCCTGAGTTTCTTCCAAGACTCTTCAGCCTCTATTGAGGGCTCTAAAGAATGACAACTGGAAGTAACTCGAGTCTAGTGGTCTATGGAATATGAAATTCCTTTGATCTCAAGGATTTGCACGACTTTATGGTTTTCTCATGTTCATGTCTTTTGTTTCAATGAGCAAGAGCTTTGTCCTTTGTATGAAGAATTCTCTGCCATACTCGGTCGTCACTCATCAAGTTTTGAGAGCCTCATTCTTTCTATAATCTAGATACTATTAGCATCTGATCTCAGCGACCCCTTTGACTTCTCGATTTCCACCATAGGCATTCATACTAGGGGTGATAGGGTGACAATATCTTCCATCATGTCTTTGCTCAAAATGATGAATGGGACTTCATCTGGTTGGCTTCGTCTCCTTCAATATTGCTTTCTCGCACAATTTCCATTGGTCTCTTCAGATAATCTCAGAGATCCACATCTTGTGACCATCATTCCTTAGATAGGACCTGATTTCACAACTGTTTCCTTGATTCTGGCTGAGACGTTGATCAGATTGGATCGAGTCAAGGTTGATTCAAGTCAGTAGTTTGGTGGTAGTCTTTTGCTTCTTCATGCTCTTTCTTCATCCTTTTTTTATACTCTAATTTTTACCTAAGCTGCCCTTTTTGGGTTATACAATATGGGCACCACGAGTCTTTCGTATGCAGGATGCTTCTTATGGGTATGTTATAAATGTCTCATCAGTACTAGGTAAAGCGCTACTCTATACTTCATATATGCATAAGTCTCATCCTAATAGTTTTTCCAACTATGTGATTCCTTTGCTTGGACTGGACGATTTGTCAAGAGGTTGCTCATCTAGATTAAGAGGTTGAACATCTTTAGGTTCAGGTCGTTGTTTCTTCAATTGATGGTGATGATAAGTAAAGACTATCATCATTGGCCTTCTATCTCCCTTCTACTTTTCTACAGCCCTTTCAATGCCCCTTATGATAGTTCAACATGTCTGAGTTTCTTCCAAGACTCTCCAGCCTTTATTGAGGCTTCTAAAGAATGACAACTGGAAGCAACTCGAGTCCAGCGGTCTATGCAATGTGAAATTCCTTTAACACATAAAGTTTGACATCCCCTTGCTCAAGGATTTGCAAGACTTTCTAGGTTTCTCATGTTCATGTCTTCTGTTTCAATGGGCAATAGCTTTGTCCTCTGTATGAGGAATTCTCTACCATACTCAGTCATTACATATCAATTTTTGAGAGCCTCATTCTTCCTACCATCTAGACACCATCAGCATTTGATCTCGCCCACTACTTTGACTTCCCGATTTCCACCATGGGCACTTATGCCATGCGTGATAGAGTGACATTATCATCCATCATGTCTTTACTCAGAATGATGAACTTGACTTCATCTAGTTGGCTTCGCCTCTTTCAATTTTGCCTTCTAGCATAATTTCTATTGGTCTTCTCGAAGGATCTCAGAGATCCACATCTTGTGACCTTTATTCCTTAGATTGGACTTGGTTTCACAGCTCTTGCCTTGATTCCGGCCGAGACGTTGATTGGCCTGGGTCGAGTCAAGGTTGACCCAAGTCAGCAGTTTGGTGGTAGTCTTCTGCTTCTTTAGGTTCTTTCTTCATCCTTTTTTTTATACCATAATTTTTGCCTAAACTGCCCTTTTTGGGTTTTATGCAGTATGGGTACTACAAGTCTTTCGTATATAGGATGCTTCTCATGGGCATGTTATAAATGTCTTATCAGTACAAGGTAAAGTGCTACTCTATACTTCATGTATGCATGATTCCTACCCTAATAGTTTTTCTAACTATATGATTCCTTTGCTTGGACTGGATGAGCCATCAAGAGGTTGCTTGTCTAGATTGAGAGGTTAAACATTTTTACGTTCAGGTCGTTGTTTCTTCAATAGATGTTGATGAAAAGTAAAGACTCTCACCATCGACGTTCTTTTTTCCTTATACTTATCTTCACCCCTTTCAATCCTTCTCCTCACATTTCAACATGTCTGAGTTTCTTCCAAGATTCTCCAGCCTCTATTGAGGCTTTGAAAGAATGACAACTGCAAGCAACTCGAGTCCAGTGGTCTGTGCAATCTGAAATTGCTTCGACATGTAAAGTTTGACATCCCTTTTCTTAAGGATTTGCATGACTTTCTGGGTTTCTCATGATCATGTCTTCCATTTTAATGGGTAAGAGCTTTGACCTCTGTATGATGAATTCTCTGCCATACTCGGTCGCCACTCATCAAGTTCTGAGAGCCTCATTGTTCCTACTATCCAAACACTATCAGCATCTGATCTCGTCCCTTCCTTTGACTTCTTGATTTCCACTATGGGCATTCATCCAGGGGCGATAGAGTGACATTATTTTCCATCATGTCTTTGCTCAGAATGATGAACGCGACTTCATCTGGTTGGCTTTGTCTCCTTCAATTCTGCCTTCTAGCATAATTTAAATTGGTCTAATTAGACAATATCAGAGATCAACATCTTCTGACCATCATTCCTTAGATGGGACCTGGTTTCACAGCTGTTCCCTTGATTCTGGCTGAGATGTTGATCGGACTGGACTGAGTTAAGGTTGACACAAGTTAGTAGTTTGGTGGTAGTCTTCTGCTTTTTCACGTTCTTTCTTCATCCTTTTTTTTTATACTCTAATTTTTGCCTAAGCTACCCATTTTGGGTTTCATGTAGTGTGGGTAACATGAGTCTTTCGTATGTAGGATGCTTCTCATTGGTATGTTATAAATGTCTCATCGATACTAGGTAAAGTGCTACTCTATACTTCATGTATTCATGACTCCTATCCTAATAGTTTTTCTAACTATGTGATTCCCATTCTTGGACTGGACGAGTCATCAAGAGGTTGCTCGTCTCGATTAAGAGGTTGAATATCTTTAGGTTCAGATAATTGTTTCTTTAATTGATGTTGATGATAAGTAAAGATTATCACCACCAGCTAGGATGGCAAAAGTCCGGTGCGGGTGCGGGTTTGGCCATTCCGCACCTGGACCGGACTAAAAACAATTTCCCCAGACCCCGGAAAATCTCCGGATTTTTTCGGGTTTTTCCGGGTCCGGGTTTTTCCGGGTTTTAGGATATTACATACCGCACCCGCTCCGCACCCGGAAAAAAACCTGGATTTCCCTGGATTTTTTTTTCATTTTTATCCTTACCCGGAAAAAACCTGGATTTTTTCATACTTTTTCCTATTTTTTCTTAATTTTTTTAAGAATTATGCGGGTGCGGTGCGGGTGCAGGGTTTATTGACAATACCGCACCCGTACCGCACCCGGATTTTTTTTTAAAACAATCCTCGCACCCGGATTTAAAACCTGCAAAATCCGGGTTTTTTTCACCCGGATTTTCCGGGTAAAATCCGGGTACCCGGTAAACCCGGGTTTTTTTGCCAACCCTACCACCAGCCTTCTTTTTCCCTTCTACTTTTCTTCAGCCCTTTCAATGCCTCTTCTCACAGTTCCACATGTCTGAGTTTCTTCCAAGACTCTCTGGCCCCTATTGAGGCTTCTAAAGAATGACAACTAGAAATAACTTGAGTCTAGTGGTCTATGCAATTGAAATTCCTTTGACACTAAAGTTTGACATCCCCTTTCTCAAGGATTTGCATAACTTTCTGGGTTTCTCATGCTCATGTCTTCCATTTCAGTGGGCAAGACTTTGTCCTCTGTATAAGGAATTCTTTGCCATACTCGGTCATCACTCATCAAGTTTTAAGAGCCTAATTCTTCCTACTATCTAGACACCATCAGCATCTGATGTCGCCCACTCATTTAACTTCCCAATTTCCACCATGGGCATTCATACCAGGGGTAATGGAGTGACATTATCTTCCATCATGTCTTTGCTTAGAATGATGAGGGGGACTTCATCCAGTTGGCTTCGCCTCTTTCAATTCTACCTTCTAGCACAATTTCTATTGGTCTCATTGAACGATAGAGATCCACATCTTATGGCCATTATTCCTCAGATGGGACTTGATTTCACAGCTCTTCCCTTAATTCAGGCCAAGACATTGATTTGACTGGGTCGAGTCAAGGTTGACCGAAGTTAGCAGTTTAGTAATAGTCTTTTGCTTCTTCAAGTTCTTTCTTCATCCTTTTTTTTATAGAATAACTTTTGCCTAAGCTGCCCTTTTTGGAGTCTTTCGTATACAGGATGCTTCTCATGGGTATGTTATAAATGTCTCATCAATACTAGGTAAAGCGCTACTCTATACTTCATGTATGCATGACTCCTATCCTAATAGTTTTTCTAACTATATGATTCCTTTGCTTAGACTGGACGAGTCATCAAGAGGTTGCTTGTCTAGATTAAGAGGTTGAACATCTTTAGGTTTGGGGCGTTGTTTTTTCAATTGATGCTGATGATAAGAAAAGACTATCACCATCGGCCTTCTTTTTCCTTTCTACTTTTCTTCACCCCTTTTAATCCCTCTTCTGATAGTTCAACATGTCTGAGTTTCTTCCAAGACTCTCCAGCCTCTATCGAGGCATCTAAAGAATGACAACTGGAAGCAACTCGAGTCCAGTGGTCTATGCAATATGAAATTCCTTCGACACGTAAAGCTTGACATCCTTTTTCTCAAGGATTTGCACGACTTTCTGGGTTTCTCATGATCATGTCTTTCGTTTTAATAGGCAAAGGCTTTGTCCTCTCTATGAGGAATTCTCTGCCATACTCAGTCGTCAGTCATCAAGTTTTGAGAGCCTCATTCTTCCTATTATCCAGACACCATTAGCATCTGATCTCGCCCACTCCTTTGATTTCCTTATTTCCACCATGGCTATTCATACCAGGAGTGATAGAGTGACATTATCTTCCATCACGTCTTTGCTCAGAATGATGAATGGGACTTTATCTGGTTGGCTTTACCTCCTTCGATTCTGCCTTCTAGCACAATTTATATTGGTCTCATCAGACGATCTTAGAGATCCACATCTTATGACCATCATTCCTCAGATGGGACTTGGTTTCGCAGCTGTTCCCTTGATTCTGGCTGAGATGTTGATCGGACTGGACTGAGTCAAGGTTGACCCAAGTCAGCTGTTTGGTGGTAGTCTTTTGCTTCTTTAGGTTCTTTCTTCGTCCTTTTTTTTGTACTCTAATTTTTGCCTAAGCTGCCCTTTTTCCGTTTTATGCAATGTAGGTACCATGAGTCTCTCTTGTGCAGGATGCTTCTTATGGGTATGTTATAAATGTCTCATCAGTACTAGGTAAAGCACTACTCTATACTTCGTGTATGCATGACTCTTATCCTAATAGTTTTTCTAACTATGTGATTCCTTTGCTTGGACTGGATGAGTCGTTAAGAGGTTGCTTGTCTAGATTAAGGGGTTGAATATCTTTAGGTTTAGTTTGTTGTTTCTTCAATTGATGTTGATGATAAGTAAAGACTATCACCATCGACCTTCTTTTTCCCTTCTACTTTTTTTCACCCCTTTCAATGCCTTTTCTCACAGTTTAACATGTCTGAGTTTCTTCCAAGACTCTCCAACCTCTGTTGAGGCTTATAATGAATGACAACTGGAAGCAACTTGAGTTCAACGGTCAATGGAATCTGAAATTCCTTGTACACATAAAGTTTGACATCCCCTTTCTCAGGGATTTGCATAACTTTTGGGTTTCTCATGATCGTGTGTTTTGTTTCAATGGGCAAGAGATTTGACCTCTGTATGAGGAATTCTTTGCCATAATCGGTTATCACTCATCAAGTTCTGGGAGCCTTATTCTTCTTACTATCTAGACACAATCAACATCTGATCTCGCCCACTCTTTTGAATTCTCGATTTTTGCCATGGGCATTCATACCAGGGGTGATAGAGTGGCATTATCTTCCATCTTGCCTTTGCTAGGAATGATGGACAAGACTTAATCTGGTGGGCTTCACCTCCTTCAGTCCTGCCTTCTTGCAGAATTTCTACTAGCCTCATTGGACGGTCTTAGAGATCCACATCTTGTGACCATCATTCCTTAGATGGGACCTGGTTTCACAGTTGCTCCCTTGATTCTGGTCGAGACATTGATCAAACTGGATCGAGTCAAGGTTGACCCAAGTTAGCAGTTTAGTGGTAGTCTTATATTTCTTCAGGTTCCTTCTTCATCCTTTTTTTACGCTCTAATTTTTGGCTAATCCGCCCTTTTCAGGTTTTTGACTTAGCGAGCTTGCCGTAACTTTTGTCTGAGTCACCCTTTCCAGGTTTTGAACTCAGCGGGCACTTCTTTTTTTTCATATGCCCTAAAATTTGGCTAAACTATCCTTTTCAGTTTTTCAGCTTAGCGGACTTGCCTTAATTTTTACCCAAGTTGCCCTTTCTAGGTTTTCAACTTAGTAGACTTCTTTTTCTTATTTTTTTCCTTTTTCTCTTTTTTTTTCTTGGATTTGGTTACAAGAGAGATTGTTTGCTCTAGCATCGCTTAAAGGAGACTTTTCTCGTTAGAGCCATTGACTTCATACGAGAAAAAGTGTTGGGAGATGTTTCTCTTGGATCGACTAGCTTTGAGTCATCCTTGATACTCAGATTCGCTGGCAATGTCCATGGTGGAAGCTGGAGCATGTGTTAGTAGGGACATATATCGCATGTGTGCCTTTAGTGGGTTTCACCCATAGTTCATGCTATGATCTTGCTAGACTACGTTGACAGTACGGTCTGAAGAAAAGGATCGTGGATTCATCGACTGCTTTTGATCCTGGGAGATTGTTTGCTTGTTATCTAGAGCTTGTGAAAGATTCTCAGCCACATTGCACCATTGAGAGGAACCTATTCCATGATCTTGATTTCAAGACAGATGACCAATATAAGGATTGGGTGACCTTTCAGGCTTCCATTTCTAATCTTGATATTTGAGCTAAACAGTGTTGTGAGCGATACGGTGAGCCTATTCATAGTCCATCAAAGAGGCAGCGACGACATTGCTAGTTTCTTGATTGGCTTAGACGTTTGATGTTTTCCTTTTGTTGTTATGCAAAATAATATGACATTTCAGAAAGCATATTTGTTCCAAACAATTTCATTTCATTAATAAAAGTACAATCTTTTGTTCTTTGAATAACATGTGCACAATGAAACAACTCTTGTCATTAATCAACCATTTCTGGTTTTCTGATTAATTATTTTTCCTCTCACTTTTCTCTTTCTTTTATACATAATACTTCTTCAGCTTATCCATGTTGATGGGATTAGTGAACTCATTCCCTTCCATGTCTGATAGAATTACGGCTCCGACGGACATGACCTTCATTACAACAAATGGACCCTCCCAATTGGGTTTGAAGTTCCCTCTTGGATCAAACACAAGTGGTCTTGCTTGCTTAAGGACCAACTCTTCTTCTTCGAACTTCCTTGCCTTTATTCTTTTGTTAAAGGGTCAAGCAACTTATTTCTAGTATAGTTGCATGTGATACCTAGTCTTGATTCTTTTCTCATCGATCAAAGCCAATTGTTCATGTCTATTACAAATCCAATCCTCTTCAGAAACTTTTGCTTCAATCAAAACTCTTGTTGATTTCATTTCTATCTCGATGGGTAGGACTACTTCTGAACCATATACCAACGAGAAAGGTGTTATGCCTATCAAAATTCTTAGTGTTGTTCTATAACTCCATAACATGAATAACAACTTCTCTGCTCAATCTTTATATGTCTGTACCACTTTGGCCAACATCTTTTTGATGTTTTTATTGGCTACTGCTATTGCTCCATTGGCTTGTGGCCTGTATAGAGACGACTTATGATGTTCGATTTCGTACTTCTCGAGCAAGGCTTTAGTTTTTGCTTCAAAATGCACTCCATTGTCAGTCATGACATGGTGTGGTACTCCAAATCTGCATATGATATTCTTCTTGATGAACTTTGCCATTTGCTTTGCCCCTAGCTTGCTATAAGACTCAGTTTCTATCCATTTGGTGAAGTAGTCAATCGCTACCACCACATATCAATGCCTATTAGAGGCTGTTGGCCTTATTTTGCCTATGATGTCAATGCCCCCTGCAGCAAAGGGCCACAGTGCAGTCATCCCTTTTAGTTCCAAGGGTGGCTGGTGAATCAAATTTCCATTGATTTGATATTGGTGACACTTCTTCACAAATCGAACAGTCTGTCTCCATGGTTAGCCAATAAAAGCCTTGCCCTATAATCTTCTTCATGAGCACTAGCCCTTTCATGTGTGGCCCACATACACCATTATGGATTTCTTCCATAAGCCTTCTTGCTTCTTTCTCATCCATAAACCTTAGTTGTGTCCCTTCTGACATTATTTTATACATCACCCCCTGATGAGAAGTAAATTATTGGGCCAACTTTCGTAACACAACCTTATCCTTCTCGTTGGCATCCTCAGGAAAATGCTTTCTTCTAAATATCTCTTCAAGTGATAAAACCACAATTTCTCATCCACTTTAATTTCTGTTACATAGGGTTCCATATAACAAAGACCCCATGCTTGTGATATCACTGTTGGTCTCACCAATAATTCTTGTGTGTTCACTCAAACTGATGCCAGTGAAGCCAATGCGTCAGCCATCTGATTCTCACTTATAGGAAGATGGGTGAAGGTGCACTGCTTGGACCTGTTAATCAACCTTCTGACGTGTTCAAGATAGGGTTTTAGCTTCCCTTCTTGCAAATCCCAATCTTCATTGGCTTGAGAGATGACCAGTTTTGAATCTCCCAAGACTTCAACTTCGTCAATGCCCATGGCAATAATAACTTCTAAACCAAAAGCACAAGCTTCGTATTCGACCGTTTGTGACTCTGAACTCCAACTTGTTGGCAAACGGGATGACTTTTTCAATCGGTGATACAAGAATAACTTATAATCCAGCACTATTGCGATTAACGGCTCCGTCGAAGAACATCCTCCATCCCACTACTGAGATTACCCTTAGATGTTTATTTGGGAATTCTAACTCCCATGGCTCATTGTCATCGATCGGGTTTTTAACCAAGAATTTTGCTACTACCCTTCCCTTCACCACCTTCGTAGTGACATACTCAATTTCGAATTCTGATAATTGTACTAGCCATCTAACTAACTTCTCCCCAATGCTAGTGCTTCATAAACGTACTTTATCAGATCCTTCCTCGAGACAACCTTAAATTTATAAGACTGAAAATAATGCCTCAACTTCTTTGAGAGCCAAACTATGGCCAAGCACGTTTTTTCTCCACGTAGGTATACTTCGCCTTATACGGTGGCAACTTCTTGTTGAGATAATAGATGGCATGTTCTCGTCTTTTTGTGCTAACATAAAACCCATGGCCTCCTTTTCAAGAGCCAAGTAAAGAATTGAATTTTTACCAGGTTTTGGCGATCTCAAAACTGGTGGATTCTGTAAGTACTTAATTTTCTTGAATGCCTATTGGTACCGATCATTCCATTTCACCGACTAATCCTTCTTTAAAAGTCTGAAGATCAGTGCACAAATGGTTATCAGTTTAGAGATAAACCGATTGATGTATTGGGATCTACTTCTATTCCCTTTTTATCGACTACAAATCCCAACAGCTTTGCTGAAACAACTTTGAAGACACACTTCTTTTGATTAAGTTGCAGCTTGTATTTCTTCACCCTTTCTATGAATCTATCTAAGGCCTCAAAGTGACCCTCTCAAGTCTTAGATTTCACCATCATGTCATCCATATAAAGCTCTATCTCTTTATGCATCATGTCATGAAATAACGGTGTCACCATCATTGGTAAGTAGCCCCGACATTCTTCAGTCCAAAGGGCATCACCTTGAAGTAATAAGTTCCCTATTTCATAATGAAGGCCGTTTTCATCTTACCTTTATTGGCCATCATTATATGGTTACATCTAGAAAACCCATCTACAAAAAAGAACATCACACTAGCAGTAGCGATATCTACCAATATATCAATGTGCAGCAAAGGAAAATCATCCTTTGGTGAGGCTTTGTTTAAGTCTTGGTAATCCACACACATTCGAGCGCTTCCATCCTTCTTTGGTACTGGCACAATATTGGCTAAACATTCTGGATACTTCACCACCTCCAGGAACTCAACTTCAATTTGCTTAGAGACTTCTTCTTTGATTTTCTGAGCCCATTCTGGTCTTATCCTTCTTAGTTTCTACTTAACCAGCTTCATATAGGGATACGTTAGAATTGTATGCTCAACGATACTTCTATCGATTCTAGGCATGTCATCATAGGACCAGGCAAAGACTTCTTCATGTTTCTTTACTAATTTTTCAAATTTCTCTTTCTCTTTAGGAGTTGTGTCAAGTGCAATGCATATGTTCTTAGGATTTTCGATTGTACCAAGATTAATGTCATGAGTTTGAATGGTATGAATTTCAAATATGCTAGTAAAATGTAAATTATGATACACAATACCATTAGGAAAGACATCACACAAGCAAAATTATTTTTCATTGCATTAAACTTTGAAAAATAAACAATTTCCTCTTCTTCAAAGAGGTTGGGCACAAACACATCTTCATAAGATACATTCTTAATTCCTTATTCGATGAAAGCAGTAAGGTCGATAGACAGGTCAATTGGCAGTGCTTGTTGTTGAGGCTTCTCCCCCTTGATGGTCATCTTCTTCATTTCTCCAACCAAGTCATTCCCCTGGGAGACTCTTGCTTGAAGAATGTCTTTGAATATCTCGAATCTAGGCTTCAACATTCCTTTGAAAACCCATGTTTCAGCAACTCCCACATACTTCATTTTTTGGGCTTTGACAAACTTGATGAATCCCCATTTCTTTGCTTCAACGTCTTTCTCTTCCCTTTTGAATTCATAGCCCAACCCTTTTCTAGGAGTCTAGCCTTTAAAATTTGGGAAGGATGGTAAACCAAATCCATTCCTCCTAAGCTCGGTTCCTGGCAAGTACCCTTGTTTATTCATTATTTTAGCCATAATTGGGTTGACTTCGTCAATCATGGCTACTTGAAAGCCAACCATGTAAGGTATTTCTCCAACCTTCACACTCAAAGAAGCTAGTGCAATCATTGAGGCTGCATGAATGGTTATAATCTTCCCATCTGTGTTGAATCAAATTTTCTGATGTAAAGTGGAAGGAACCCCACCAAGCGAATGAAACCATACTCGTCTTAACAAGGTAGCAAACGTGATTGGAATGTCAAGGACTATGAATTCCGTCATGACTTTGATTAGCCCAGTCTTCACTAAGGCTTTGAAAATTCCTATGGCACTTCTCTTC
Source organism: Boswellia sacra (assembly GCA_013180625.2). Lineage (NCBI taxonomy): Eukaryota > Viridiplantae > Streptophyta > Magnoliopsida > Sapindales > Burseraceae > Boswellia > Boswellia sacra. The sequence continues at coordinate 42,540 of SNVD02012096.1, forward strand.
GAATCATCGTAAGCCTTGATCACCATCTCACAAGGCTTAAGTTCGTCTTTCTTAACCCCATACTTTTGCAATATCTTCATTGGCACAATATAATGGCGAACCCATCATTCACCATGATACAAGGAGTTGTCTTTCACTAATTTCTATGGTGATGAATAATGGCTTATTATGATTCCTCCCTTCGAAAGGTAGATCTTCATTACTGAAGGTGATTTCATCCCTCTCTTTTACCCCCTTGGGTGCTCTTCTAGTCAAGGCGGCCAACATTTTACTAGTAGCAGCAGCCATTGATATCTCTACCTCCGCCAAGGCCTCTGCCATGGCTTCTCTATGCTTTTGGGATGATATAAGCAAACCCCAAATGCTAGTATTCGCTTGAGTCTTCTTCAGTTGCTTGATCACTTGATCTTCTTCTTCTTTGGCTTCCTTCTTGACAACTTCTTTGCCCTTCTCAACTGTTTTCTCAGTTGGTTTCTCCTTTTGCCTTCTCATGGTAAAATCTATCACTCTTTGCACGTTCTACCCCTTAGTGTTTCTCCCTTATGTGCTTCCTTAGCTCTCCCCTCTTCTTTTTCATCGTTACTAAAGTTAGCCCAAAAGTTTGGAAGGGTCTTGACTTGAGAGATGTCATCCCAAATCTGTATAACTCTTACCTCCTTACACCTTCTAGGCAAGCTCTCTCTCCTCACAAGACTCTCATCTCGCTTCCCTTTCCTAGCTTCACTACCCTTCTTCACCTTGAGTCTTCTAGATGGTGGGCCTTTTCTAGCCCCTCTTCTAGCCATCCACTTTTTGGCAAAGGCACTCAATGGTGTGGACTTCCCCGTAGTAGGTGTCATTTCAACTTGTTCTTCTTCCACTTCTTATGGCTCCTATTCTTCTTGGTCATTGAGGTTCACAAGTTTGGGTTCCAAGCTTCGCTTGACTCTATTCACTGTAATATTAGTCTATCCACCCTTCTTGGTGTGAATCTTGGCTACCAAAGAAATGGGCTCATCTTCCACCGTCTCAATGATCTCTTTGGGCTCCTTGGGCTTATTCTTCGAGACCACCTTTCAAGTGGTTTGTTCTAGTTTGGACTTTGCCCTTCTCTTGGCTCTCTCGACCTTGCTCGATCTACTTTCCTCGAAGGAGTTCATGACATGTTCTTTAGTCAAGCCTGATCCAATCATGTTGGTCAATAGAGGAGGCACCCAGTTGTAATTGGGTAAGGGGTTGCTCCTTGTGTTGGGCTTATATGTCTCTAGGTCAGGAATTTGCCCCTTATCGATCAAATCTTGGATCTCATTGCAAAAGCGAGTGCAGTCATTAGTCTTGCGACCGGCCACTTGATAGAATTCACACTTCTCATGGTGCCTTCAATTATTTGGTAATGGGTTTGGAAGCTCTCCTGGTGGCAATGGCTGTAAGATCCCTTCGGCTCTCAATTTTGCAAGGACTTTGAAAAGTAAGCTTCCCAAACGAGTGAATCTTCTTTGTGGGGTAATCGCCTTCACTTCTGCATGCTTCGTGCTAGGCCCATTAGGTTGGTGATATTGGCTTTGACTTATTCAATGGTAGCTAAGGTTATTTCTCTTCTGTCTAGACTCTAACTCTGCTATTTAGATGCCTGAGTCATACAAGTCCTCAAATGTCTTGATAGGGAAGCCTGCCAGTCTATCGTTGATGAAACTATGGGCTGTATTGATCACTATGCAAACCTGGTCCTTCTTTGCAGGTTTGGTGGCCATTTTGGCAGCTTTGGCCCTCCAACAGACTAGATATTCTGAGAAAGTCTCGTTTGGCTTTTGTTCCGTCATCTCCAAATCCCTCAATGTTACCTCTAGTTGAGTATTGTGGCGGTATTATTCCACAAATTATTGGGAAAGCTCCTCCTAATCTTCTCAAACTCTCTTCAAAAGGTCATGATACCATGCTACTGCATCTTCTTCTAAAGATAGCATAAAGTATTTCAAAATGTGCTCCTTCATCAAAGGAGTAGTGGCCATGATGGCTACATACTGCCTTAAATACATCTTGAGATTCCCCCTCTATTGAATTTGGGCAAGTTTGACAAACAAATCTTTGGAGGCAAATCTTGATCTCCCATAAGCAAAATGTCATCTAGGTCTTTGACCCTTTTCAACCCCTTCTTCTTTAAGAAAGATTGGACCTTTTCGATGTCCTTGGCCAACTTGCTGACTGACTCGGGTTCTTCTGGATTGATTGGTTTTTCGCCCTATTTCTACCTTGGCTATTCTCAACATCACCATCATCATTACCCTCAGGTGGAGATTGGTTCGTCCGGCTAGACCCATTTCATAAAGCTTCAATGAGTTGGCCCATTTTTTGTTGGAGCATAGTGATGCTAGTCTCATTTAAGCTATTTCAACATCGATGTTATTGGGTGCTGCCATTTCATCAATTGGTTCCTTTTGCCTCATCAAGCATCCTCCTTGTCTAACCCAAGCTATTATGGCTGCAAAATAAAGATGTTAATGCCATGCATGCATGCATGTGTGCATGATATGATGCATGCTCATACAAGGGCATAGACATGCTTTCAGCCTTCCAACCTTACTCCTCCCACACATGTGAGGTCGAGTATCTTTTCCTAGGATATTTGGCCTCACAGCCAAGACATCATCATGGGAAGTGGGAATGCAAGATTCTCTCTCCTAATTCTAACATTTATGTTGATGTTAGATTCTTCATGATTATCACAACCGTTCTCTAGACATCGTGATAACCTTAACTTATGGCACATGTTCCCATTTTGTTCTTATGGGTGACTTGACATGTGGCATTCATTCATGGTTCCATAAGGTTTTGAGTTGATATTATCCTAATCATGAGGAATTTACATCCATAGACATGCAACTCAACATGGGTATTGGATATTCATCCTATTGAAAATTTCTAGAGCCGTCTATATGGGCTTGAGTCCCAAGGGTTCAATGGTCTGGGCTCTTTCGAGCGAGAGATGCCCCGTTAGGCCGATCCCTTTTTATACTAATTCAATGGTACGTGCACAAAGGTGGTGACGCCAACATGAGTTGTCGAGGGCTCGAATGGAGCAAAAGACTTCTCATGTGATGCGTTCAAAACTAGAAAGCATACTAGTCGCGCAAGTAATAAAGTGATGAATAAGATATCGTTCCCACGAGGATTATTTCTAATTAAATTTATTATCCAATAGCAACAACAAAATAAAATGGGGGGTTTTGTTGATTGATTAACTAAATAAAATATGAATGCAAATGAAATATGAATGCAAATGAAGAATAACACAACACAAAGTTAAATGAAGTGAGAAATAATCAATTAGATAAACTTTTTTAAGGGATCATTCTCTGCCACAATATGTGAATTTGCGAATTAACCATAGAATTATCGTCCAATTACGACATTGAAATTATCAACCGTAGATAACAACAAGCTCTGTTAACCCAATCTTTCCTTACTTTGTCGTTAAATAAAACAAGCTCTTTATTTAATCTCTATCCATTAAACAACCTAAAACAAGCTCTCTAAATTTAATTCAATGGAAGCATTACCATAAGAAAAATATGTTGATCTAAGCAATAAACACACAAGTCCGGATTATTTAACTTAGGTTATATTTTCCAATTGCAATCTCCGATCACAATTTTGCTACTAAGGATTAGAAATCCAAGACAATTACGGATCAAGATTTCTACTCTAGCAATAGACAACAATCAGATTCTATTTAGTTGGCCATCCAAATAAAACCAGCAAGCAATCACAAGCATTGAATATGGGAAAATACAAGCAACTTCAATTATAGAATCGGATAACAATTTATTGAACAATGAACTCACAAAAACCATATATAGGGCTTTGAAATCACCCTCAACCAAATCAGATTTAGTTACACATGTTCAAACACATCATAAATACAATACAACATAGAGACATTCCAGAAAATAAAAAGGAAAGGAAACATTTAGCAAATCCCTTGAAAATCTCCTCCATAGATGAATCTCCTTAGGATTGTAGTTCTTCCTCTTTCCAAGCCCCTCTTTCTCCTTCAAGAACTCTGAGATGAGAGAAATCCAGAGAGACAACCTCCAACTCGTTCTTCCCCCTTTTTTTTTCTCTTTTAAATAAAACCCTAAAGTATGTTTATATACTTTGCTACAGTAACCTGCTACAGTGTCTCGAATAATAACATGCTACAGTGATTTGTAAAATTACAATTATGCACTTCTCTCACCATTTTGATCATAACTTTCGGTACGCTAAATGGATTCGTGAACCGTAAATTTATCTAGAAAATAAACTTTGAGAGCTTTTCAATGGTATGTAGCACATTATCTGGTTCATTGTAGTCAATATAATTAAATCCGAGAAGTTGGTTGACTAGCAGAGATGAAAATGAAGGGTTTTACTCTAATTTAGTGTGAGTTCCTCCAAAACTCCCACAAACATCAAAACCACACAAAAATATAAAAATACCAAGGAATATAGCAAAGAAACATAGATGAATTGATATGAAAATAATATCTAAATAGACACCTATCAAATTCTCCCACAATTAGACTTTTCTAGTCCTCCAACAACTAAAACGATATGAAAACAAAACTAAATCTAAATAGAATCAAAGAAAAAGAAACAATAAAAAAAAGAATTAAAACATGCAAATGCTTCAACTTGCAAATAGGTCTCAAAGATTGTGCTTAATTATAACCTAAGGAAAACTTCAAAATTATGCACTTGATCAAGAATTTCATCTCAAAAATTAGTTTCGCTCCACTTCAATTCCTCAAGTGTGTGGATGTAGAGCCATTCTCACCTAATCACTTGTAACCCGGATGAGTTTATGCATGAAAATGAATCATATTTAATAGTGAAGATATGCGCATAAATGAACTCCATAGGCCTACTTTTCAAGTCACTCTCCGCTAATGCAGACAAGCACAACACTAAGGATCAAGTAGGGCTTTATTAAGCTTGTAATGTTTAGCTTGGGTGAAGGTACGATAAAGGATAATAGTTTGGCTCAAATCACCCACAAACGTATAAATCATTCAAGACTATGTAGAGCTCAGCCCCATAACATAAATTTATTTCAATTCACCAGGTGACTCCCCCAAGCTTATTTAGAACACTTGATCTCTCTTTTTATTTTTTTTTATAAAACAAAAGAGACTACACCCCCACACTTTGTTGTTTCATTCTTTTTAAGAATACTCAAGGGTATAGATCTCTTTTTCTTCTCTTTGTCTTCTTTTTTTTTCATTTTTTTAACCCTCCCCCACACTTAAACAACATATTGTCCTCAATGTTTAAGCAGGTGGAAGATAAGTACAATTTTTTTTTTTTACGAACATAATAGAACTCACTTTCATTGCTCATGACATAACCCAACCTCCTTTAACTTCGATAAACCATAACATAGCTCAAAATGTAATCATGAATGATCTACATGCTCATAAGTAAGGGATAAACTGTTTGGAAAAAAAAATTCATTTGAGGTTAGGAAATCTTTTAGTGAGTTAACAAGGAAAAAGGGCTTAAAGAGGCTCAAAGGGGTAACTAGGAATCAATTTCAGTCAAGGTTGGCTATGAAAGCTCAAACGGTCCAAAGATGGCTTAAATCATTTCCCTAATGTTGCACAGTCTAGGATTTCGCCTCGACTAACCATCAAACAAGTTCTACAATTCATTGAAATCTGAAGAACCCCTTAAATTGCATAAACCTTCTCTAAGTAAACAAATAACTCGGTGATAACGGCCTAGTGCTCAATGTTGTGCAAGGAATCAAAGGCAAAACAAAAACAAATAAACATTTCAAGCACACAGATCTATGCATCATTTATCATTTTTCAAGAGTTATTCTCAATTCAATCATTACCTTATCATCGGCCCACAAAATGCAAGAAAATAGGTACTATGGCGTTGTTAAACCTGAGTCAAGATTGTATATTTCAACAATCCTTAGGACCAGTAGCTAGCAGACTTAAGGTTTCCAGCCTATATACCTTTGTTATGAATGAACAAAACAAGAAACAAGACACTTCAAACAACAATAAATAAACAAACTACAAATTTATTTAGCTAGAATGCGTTTCAAGGGTTAAAGAAAACCCCATATTCTGTCATTCTCAAGTTTTTCCACATTTTCTTTTTGAATCGGACCTGATAGAGACAAAAAACACACATAACCACTCTAAATTACATAAAACTAAACTTACTCATTAAATAACAAAATCCAATAGTCAGTAAACAAAAACAAGTTAGTTAGAATGGGTCTAAAAAGTTTAGAAGTTAGCCTCCTTATTCAGCCATTATGGATTGAAGAGATCCAGAAAGCGTTTCAAGAGAACTTTAACTTTTTAAGCCACCACTCCAAAAGGCAAGATTAGAAAATATTGCCTAGGGCGAAAGTTAAAAGAAACAACCTGAAAAATCTCAAATAAACACAATAAAAAGAAAGCAAAACAAAAGTGAAGCAAATCAGCAGATAAAGATTATAGGTGGAGCGTCAAATCCAGTTTACGTCTTTTAATGTCTTCCGCAAACCAATCTATCCGAGCTGGATCAAGCAGATGGACGAATTTTTACAGTTTGTCAGTCAACTCCTCTGTAGTTGAAGCTGTAACCAGGATTTGCCTCGCCGATTATGAGATGAAGTTTTGTTCTACAGCTTGATCAAGAAAAGACAACAAACCATCAAAAAATTTTTTGACATTTAACAAACCAATGATTTTCGGTGGATGTTTAGCTGTGCCCAAGATATGATTTGAAATATTTTCTCTAATGTACCATAACCACCGGGCAAAGCTATAAATGCATCAGAGTTAAAAAGCATATGTGTAATATGCTTATGCATGCTTGAGACCCGTAACTCTTCCCCCATTGTGTTGCCTATGATATGTCGTATAGCTAATGGTTTAGGGATATAAGGTTGCAACTGTTGACACACACCTCATTAACCCAAGGCTACCCCTTCCATAAACCAAATGAATATGCCTCTCAGCTAATACTCTGCCAAGATCAAGAGCTGCTGCTGTAAACTCTCCATCTTTACCAAATCAAGATCCATAAAATACGCATATATTTTGGAATCGCCGAATTGGTGTTTTCTCTATTTATACATGTGCCCTAACCTTGTGTAAGACAATGATGCACGTTAGGTGTTTTGTTTTTCAAGGGCAAAAAATACGCATATAATGACCTTTGAAAAAATTGAGAATGGACGGATGCACACGTTATACTCTCAGATTTGACACATGGGGACATAATTTTGGTTGGGGTTGCTCGATGCATATTTATTGCCCAAGATTTGAAAAATTGAGATATGCTTTCGGTGGGGTTGACTAAACCTCCACACTTGTCTTCCACATGTGCTTATGTCAAGGTTAGTCATATGGTTTGTCAAAAAGGAAAACTTGAAATTAAAACAAACAAAATCAATAAACAACAATAATACAAAGACAACACTAATAATCAAATCAAACAAAACAAGAAAAATAAATTTCAACGATAATAACACACATTCAAATATATAAGTACTTGTAATTGTGGCTCACATCTTCCTCTGGTTTTACATCCAGTAACGACTAAAACGCCTTTATGAGTCGGGGATTTGCTTCCCATCCAGTTTTCTTATAAACTGGCAAACATGGTCTTCTTTAGTCAGACTCCCTAGACTATAACGCTACAGTTCATCACGAAATTGTGTCCACAAGAATGTGACTTAAGAGCTAGTAAAATATTATCCAGAGACTCATTACTCAGACTATTTTTAATGAATGAAAGTTTATCTTCTCTATACCTAATGACCGACAACTCTGGTTACAATTCCATCGAGCACATTTATAACAAACTTGTAACCTTTTTGCTATTCGCCTTTTGGCGTAATAGCTCTTCCCTAGACCAGGCATGTATACTGTGATATTAATATCAGACTCACCAGACAATCTTACCTTGGCTTCGATAAGCCATTGGATATCTGTAGGCATTTTTAGGAGCATTAACATCCAAAGTCTAGTCATCCGTACTTTATAAATTTTGTACACAACATTTTGAGGAAGTGAAGGAAAATATTTACGAAGGTTTGATAGAAAGATACGATATCCATTGAAGAGGAGAAAAAGAAGTATATTACCGATAATGCATTTGAGTTTGTTCTTCTCCAAGATATGCACGCTTCAAAACTTCAGGCAATGGTTTCAGTTCTTGTTTGGTTATTTCCTTAAGCTGTAGCACAAATGAGTGCAAAGCACAGAATAAACAAATTAAACAAAAGAAAAGAAAAGAAAAGAAAAGAAAATAAAATAAAGACACATGAAAGAAATAAAAAACACAATAGCAAACAAAAATAAAAAACAAACAACAAAGCAAATGAGACAGATGGCAAAGAGAGATTAAACCTAATCAATTATGATGGATAAAACCCGCGAGAGGAATCTCCTCAAAACACAAAAATTGATCATTACTACATTCTTTTCTTCTTCTTTTTTTATTATTAATATAATTTTTTTTATTTTTAAAAAACATTGCATTGCCTCCCAATAAGCGCTTGGTTAAACGTCCTCAGCCTGACGTTACCTGCCTCACCCATCAAGATAAGTTGGCTCGTAGAGAGGTACCTCCTCGATGTCTTGCATCACTGAATTTTCATAGTAAGGCTTCAATCTGTGTCCATTCACCTTGAATGTAATTTACCTAAAAATAACTTGGGGCGAGAATGAAATAAAAGGACTTTCTGTCCTACTTCAAAATTCTTCCAGGAGATCATCTTATCATGGATAGGGTTGGCAAAAAAACCCGAGTTTATCGGGTACCCGGATTTTACCCGAAAAATCCGGGTGAAAAAAACCCGGATTTTGCGGGTTTTAAATCCGGGTGCGGGGATTGTTTTAAAAAAAAATCCGGGTGCGGTATTGTCAATAAACCCCACACCCGCGCCGCACCCGCATAATTCTTAAAAAAATTAAGAAAAAATAGGAAAAAGTATGAAAAAATCCGGGTTTTTTCCGGGTAAGGATAAAAATGAAAAAAAATCCGAGGAAATCCGGGTTTTTTCCGGGTGCGGTGCGGGTGCGGTATGTAATATCCTAAAACCCGGAAAAACCCGGACCTGGAAAAACCCGGAAAAATCCGGAGATTTTCCGAGGTCCGGGGAAATTTTTTTTAGTCCGGTCCGGGTGCGGAATGGCCAAACCCGCACCCGCACCGGACTTTTGCCATCCCTAATCATGAAATGCCTTAGTGCTCTCCTTGCTAATTTTTGAGTTCTCACAGGCATCATTTCTATGTTCTTCCAATTCTTGCAGTTAAAGCTTCCTTTGTTCACCAGCAGCATCCATCTCCATGTTACATAGCTTTACTACCCACCATGCTTTGTGTTCCAGCTTTACTGGAAGGTGGCATGACTTACTATAGACTAACCTATATGGAGACATACGAATAGGTGTCTTGTAAGCAGTCCGGTATGCCCATAGTGCATCATCAAGTCGTAGGCTCTAATCTTTTCTATTCGGATTCAATGTCTTCTCGAGGATGGACTTGATTTCTCAATTTGAAACTTCAACTTGACCACTAGTTTTTGGATGATATGCAGTAGACACCCTGTAAGTGATGTTGTATTTCTTGAGCAAGGCTTCAAATGATCTGTTGCAGAAGTGTGTTCCTCTATCGCTAATTATGGCTCTTGGTGTTCCAAATCTTGCAAAAATGTTAGTTTCACAAAATCTATAACAACTTTAGAATCATTAGTTCTCGTAGCTTTTGCTTCCACCCATTTAGAAACATAATCCACAACAAGTATAATGTAAACATTACCAAAAGATGAAGGAAAAGGACCCATGAAATCAATACCCCACATATCAAAAATTTCAACAATATGTATAGAGGTTTGTGGCATTTGATTTTTGGCACTTAAATTACCTGTCCTTTGACAACGGTCACAAGCTTTGCAAAAGAGATATGCATCTTTGAACAATGATGGCCAATAGAATCCAAAATCAAGAACTTTGAGAGGTGTTCTTTTTGGTCCAAAGTGACCTCCACATGCATAAGAATGACAAAAGGTTAAAATTGAATTAAATTCAGATTCATAAACACACCTTCTTATCACTTGGTCAGAACAACGCTTCCATGAGTATGGATCATCCCATGTGTAGTGCTTGGCAATGTTTTTGATCTTGTCCCTTTGAGCTCGAGTCAAGTCATGTGGTAGCTTCTTGGTAAATAAGTAGTTGATAATATCTGCATACCAAGGGGCTAATACATTTAGAGACAATAATTGTTCATTTGGAAAACTTTCTTGTAATGGCAGTGCATCCTCATCATGGACAAGGCGACTAAGATGGTCTGTAACTAAGTTTTCACTTCTCCTCTTATCTTTGATCTCCAAGTCAAATTCTTGTAAGAGAAGTATCCACCTGATAAGCCTTGGTTTAGCATCTTTCTTTGTGAGCAACTACCTCAAGGCTGCATGATCAGAATAAACGGTTACTTTAGTACCAATCAAATAGGAACGAAACTTTTCTAATGCAAAAATAACTGCTAATAGCTCTTTCTCAGTGGTAGAATAATTAAGCTGAGCATTATTTAAAGTTCGAGATGTATAGTAAAGGGCATGTGGAATTTTGCCAATTTGTTGACCCAAGATAGTACCCATAGCATAGTCACTTGCATCGCACATGATCTCGAATGGATGATCCCAATTTGGAGATTGGATCACTAGAGCCGAAGTCAAGAGTTCCTTCAGTTTCTCAAATGCCCTATTGCATTTCTCATCAAATTCAAAGGTCACATCATTATGTAGCAATCTGCATAGGGGCAATGCTATTTTTGAAAAATCTCTTATGAACCTATGAATAGATACCTGAATGACAAAGAAAAGAATGAATATCCCGCACACTTGTGGGGGATGGTAAGGAACATATAAGGTCTATCTTAGATTTATCAACTTTTATACCCTTAGTAGAAATAACATGTTCCAAAACTATACGCTAATCTACCATAAAATGACATTTTTCCCAATTCAGAACAAGGTTAGTTTCTATACATCTTTGAAGTATAAGGGTAAGGTTGTCAAGGCATTTATCAAAAGAATCACCAAAAACACTAAAGTCATCCATAAATACCTCAATGATGTTCTCAACATAATCAAAAAAAATACTTACCATACACCTTTGGAAAGTTGTAGGGGCATTACAAAGACCGAATGGCATGCGTCGATAGGCAAATGTACCAAATAGGCATGTGAATGTAGTTTTCTCTTGGTCGTCAGGAGCAATGACAATCTGATTATATCCTGAGTAACCATCAAGAAAATAGTAGTAAGAATGACCTGCTAACCTCTCAAGCATTTGATCAATGAATGGTAAGGGAAAGTGATCCTTGCGAGTTGCTGAATTGAGCTTTCGATAATCAATACAAACTCGCCACCCATTTTGGATACGAGTAGGAACTAGCTCATTATTATCATTCTTAACCACTATAACACCAGATTTCTTAGGAACAATTTGGATTGGGCTCACCCACTTGTTATCTAAAATTGGATAAATCACACCCACATCTAATAGTTTGAGGATCTCATTCTTGACAATTTCCATCATGGGAGGATTCAACTTCCGTTGTGCTTCTCTAGTGGGCTTGAATCCTTCCTCTAATAGTGCATGCCTATGGTTGGGCTAATACCTTTGATGTCAGTAATTGTCCACCCAATAGCTGTTTTGTGATCTCTAAGTATCGGATGGGTTTCTCTTCTTGTACTGGTGCAAGGCGCTTTGCTATTATGACTGGCAAAGTATCTTTCTCACCCAAGAATACATGCTTTAAATGATATAGAAGAGGCTTAAGCTCCAAGGTAGGTGCTTTCATCACTGAAGGAAGAAGTTTCTCATTAGATAAAGACAATTCAATGTACAAAACATCATACCTCTTTGTGGTTATAGCTATAGTCTCATCTAAGCTTGCCATAGCTTCATCTACTTCTTTAGACACTTGTATCAACCTTCTTAGTTCTTTGGAATTTTTTGTCCCTGTGTGCTCACTAATAGCTACTTCCAATCCATCCTTGCGAGTTAACTCAAAAAGTTGTTGTGCCAAAGAATCAATCACATCAACTGCAAAAATAGAATGCAAGTCACTAGGGTACCTTATTGTCTCAAAAATATTGAAACGGATCACCTCGCCATCAAACTCCATGGTGAGAGTGCCATCATGAACATCAATCTTGGTTCGGACAGTTTTCAGGAATGGTCTCCCTAAAAGAATCGGTGTTGGATTAGGAGATGTCTCATCGTCCATTTCAAGAACATAGAAGTCTGCTGGGAAAACCAATTGATTCACTTGTACAAGCATACCTTCCACAACTCCCTTGGGATATGCATTAGAACAATTAGCAAGTTGAATGATAATATCAGTCTCTATAAGGGGTCCAAGATTCAAAGAAGCATAAATAAAATATGGCATGACATTAATAGAAGCTCTTAAATCTAACATAGCTATTTCAAACTTGGTATTACCAATGGTGCATGGAATGGTAAATGTAGCTAAATCTTTGCACTTTGGAGGAATTTTTCTTTGTAGTATAGCTGAAACATTTTCCCTTGCACTTACTTTCTCAATTCCTTTTAACTTTCTCTTGTTGGTGCATAACTCCTTGAGAAATTTTGCATAACGAGGTACTTGCTTGATAGCATCCAAAAGTGGTATATTTACCTCGATCTTGCGAAAAGTCTCCAAGATCTCCTGTTCTTGTTCCTCTTTTGATTTTGCAAATCTGCTAGGAAAAGGTGGAGGAGTAACATAAGAAGGAATAAGAGTTTTAAGATTTACCTTAGAAGATGATGTTTTGTTCATGGTGGAAGTGGTGTCATCCCCTTCATTAGATTGTGACTTTTTTGGCAAGACCTCTAATTGCTTTCCACTTCTGAAAGTTACCGCGCTAGCATTCTCTCTTGGATTGATCACTGCTTGAGAAGATAATTTTCTTGAGCCTTGACCCTCGAATTTGTTCATATTAGTAGCCAATTGGCCCATTTGATTTTTTAGGTTTTGGATACTTGCCCTAGTTTCCTGCTAAAATTGCATTGTGTTAGTGGCAAGTGCTTTAACAATGTCTTGGAGAGACATCCTTGAGTTTTGTTGAGCTGGTTGCGGTACTAGTGGTGGTTGCATTTGAAATGGTTGCTGCACACTTGGTTGATTGAAACCTGGTGGCCGATTTGGTATGGCATTTGGGGCGATTGGTTGACGATTCCCATAACTAAAATTGGGGTGATCTCTCCATCTGGCATTATAAGTATTAGAGAAGGGGTCATACCTTTGCCTTGGTTGTCCTGAAAATCCACCCATGGCATTGGCTTGTTTCGTCTCACCTTCTTGCAAGGTTGGACACATGTCGGTTGGATACTCTATGGTATAACATATCCCACATGCATAAGAATGTTGCATATTTCCTACAACCATTTTTTTTACAAGAGAGGTAAGCTCAGAAAGTTGTTGTTCAATTTTTGGAGTACTCACCTCATTTACTTTCTTTGGTAGTGGTGGCTCAAATCGGCTACTGAATTGTTGGGAGTTCTCTGCCATGTCGCCAATCAAATGTCTTGTAGCTTTTGGTGTTTTATTAACTAGTGCTTCACCACTAGCAGTATCAATCATACTCCTATCCATTGGTAGGAGACCCTTATAGAAATATTGAATAAGGAGTCCATCACTAATTTGGTGGTGTGGACAACTAGCACATAACCTTTTAAGTCTCTCCTAATATTCATAAAGTGATTCTTCATTGTGTTGCTGAATGCCACAAATGTCTTTTCTAATGTTTGTAGCTTTCGAGGTGGGAAAGTATTTTTTCAAAAGGAGTTTACTTATCTCATTCCATGTGGTGATGGTACCCGATGGTAGATAGTATAGCCACTCTTTCGCCTAATCTACTAATGAGAATGTGAAAGCTCTCAACTTTATTTGCTCCTTAGAAACGCCAATTGGCTTCATATTTGATCATACCACATGAAATTCTTTGAGGTTTTTGTTAGGATCCTCTCCTGCAAAACCATGAAATGTAGGCAAGAGATGAATTAGTCCAGATTTAAGCTAATTCTACCTAAAGGTTGGGATTTATGTATAGCGGTTGTTGATCAATAATTGGAGCTGCTAACTCCTTAAGAGTCTGATTGTTTTGCACCGCTGTTACTTCCGATTCAGCTTTGATTGAACTGCAGGAAGATGGAAGGGAAGCATGTCATGCAAGGTCAAATTCTGGAGGTGGAGTTGAAATTGACTGACTTAGTCTTAAATTCGAGGATTCTATAAACTCCTTAATTCTCTTAAGTTGATGGTCCGCTTCTCCCTCAGACATAAAAGCCTAAATATAAACAAACAAAAATAAAAATCTAGAATCAATAGTAAAAACAAAATAACAAATTGATTAGAAAATCAATCCCCAGCAACGGGCCAAAAACTTGATGCGTTCAAAACTAGCAAGTATACTAGTCGCACAAGTAATAAATTGATGAGTAAGATATCATTCCCACGAGGATTGTTTCTAATTAAATTTGTTATTCGATGGCAACAACATAATAAATGGGGGGTATTGTTGATTGATTAACTAAATGAAATATGAATGCAAATGAAGAATAACACAACACAAAGTTAAATCGAGTGAGAAATAATCAATGAGAGAAACTTGGTTAAGGGATCATTCTCTGCCACAAGATATGAATTTGCGAATTAACCATAAAATTGTCATCCAATTACGACATTGAAATTATTAATCGTAGATAACAACAAGCTCTGTTAACCCAATCTTTCCTTACTTTGTCGTTAAATAAAACAAGCTCTTTATTTAATCTCTATCCATTAAACAACCTAGAACAAACTCTCTAAATTTAATTCAATGGAAGCATTACAATAAGAAAGATAGGTTGATCTAAGCAAGAAATACACAAGTTTGGATTATTTAACTTAGGTTTTATTTTCCAATTGCAATCTCCGATCATAATTTTGCTACTAAAGATTAGAAATTCAAGACAATTACGGATCAAGATTTCTACTCTAGCAATAGACAACAATCAGATTCTATTTAGTTGGCCACCGAACTAAAATCAACAAGCAATCACAAGAATTGAATGTGGGAAAATACAAGCAACTTTAATTATAGAATCGGATAACAATTTCTTGAACAATCAACTCACAAAACCATATCTAGGGCTTTGAAATCACCCTCAACCAATTCAGATTTAGGTACACATGTTCAAACACATCATAAATACAATACAACATAGAGACATTCCAAAAAATGTAAAGGCAAGGAAACACTTAGCAACTCCCTTGAAAATCTCCTCCGTAGATGAATCTCCTTAGGATTGTAGTCCTTCCTCTTTTCAAGCCCCTCTTTCTTCTTCAAGAACTCAAAGAGATGGGAGAAATCCAGAGAGAGCCTCCAACTCATTCTTCCCCCTTTTTTTCTCTTTTAAATAAAACCCTAAAGTAAGTTTATATACTTTGCTACAGTAACCTGTTACAGTGCCTCGAATAATAACATGCTCAGTGATTTGTAAAATTACAATTCTGCACTTCTCTCACCATTTTGATCATAACTTTTGGTATGCTAAATGGATTCGTGAACCATATATTTATCTAGAAAATTGACTTCTAGATCTTTCTAATGGTATGTAGCACATTATCTGGTTCATTGTAATCAATACAATTAAATCTGATGATAAGTGTCTATTTATATATCATTTTCATATCAATTCGTCCATGTTTCTTTGCTATATTCCTTGGTAGTTTTATGTTTTTGTGTGGTTTTGATGTTTGTAGGAGTTTTGGAGCAACTTGCACAAAAATGGAGTAAAACCCTTCATTTTCACCTCTGCTAGTCAACCATCTTCTCGGATTTAATTGTATTGATATACAATGAACCCGATGACATATCATATACCGTTGAAAGCTCTCGAAGTCTACTTTTTGGAGAAATTTACGGTTTATGAATCCATTCAGTGTACCGAAAGTTGTAATCAAAACAGTGTGAGAAGTGTAGAAATGTAATTCCACAATCACTGTAGCATGTATAATACGGGGCACTGTAGCAAGTTACTGTAGCAGAGTATTTAAACACATTTTAGGGTTTTATTTACATAACTTGAAGAGGGGAAAACGTGGGAGGAGGCTGCATTTATGGATTTCTCTCATCCCTTGGAGTTCTTGAAGGAGAAAGAAGATTTTGAAAGAGGAGGAACTACAATTCCAAGAAGATTCATCTACAAAGAAGATTTTCAAAGAATTTGCTAAGTTCTTTCTTTCCTTTTCAATTATGGAATTTCTCTGTATTGTATTTGTTATTCTGATTGAATATGTGTAACTAAATCTGAATTGGTTGAGGGTGATTTCAAGCCCTTGATATGGATTTTGTGAGTTGATTGTGTAAGAAATTGTTATCCAATTCTCTAATTGAAGTTGCTTGTATTTTCCCATATCTAATGCTTATGATTACTTACTGATTGTATTTGGAATGGCCACTGAATATAATCTGTTGTTGTCTATTGCTGGATTAGAAATCTTGATCCGTAATTGTCATGAATTTCCAATCATTAGTAGCAAAATTGTGATCAGAGATTGCAATTGGAAAATACAACCTAGATTAAATAATCCGAACTTGTGTGATTATTGCTTAGATCAACCTATCTTTCTCATCGTAATGCTTCCATTGAATTAAACTCAGAGAGCTTGTTCTAGGTTGTTTAATGGATAGAGATTAAATAAAGAGCTTGTTTTATTTAACAACAAAGTAAGGAAAGATTGGGATAACAGAGCTTGTTGTTATCTACGGTTGATAACTTCAATGCTGTAATTGGATTACAATTCTATTTTAATTCACAAATTCATATCTTGTGGCAGAGAATGAACTCTTAACCAAGTGTCTCTCATTGATTTTTTCACTCCATTTAACTTTGCTTTGTGTTATTCTTCATTTGCTTTCGTATTAAGTTTAGTTAATCAATCAACAAAACCCCCCCTATTTAGTTTATTATTGCTGGAAAATAACAAATTCAATTAGAATCAATCCTCGTGGGAACGATATCTTACTTATCACTTTATTACTTGTGCGACTAGTATACTTGCTAGTTTCGAACGCATCAAGTTTTTGGCGCCGTTGCCGGGTATTGATTTTCTAATCGATTTGTTATTTTGTTTTCATTGTTGATTCATATTTTGTTTGTTTTTCTTTTTTGATTGTTTGTGTTTAGACGACATGGCAGTAAACTTCCATCAATTCATTGGCGGATTTGAGCCACAACTACCATGGAGAGTAAATGAGGTAAGCACTCCAAACATGGCAACAACTTTCTGATAGGTGGGTCTATTTAATGTATTACTTTATATATCATTCGTCCCATGTTTCTTTGCTATATCACCTTGGTATTTTTTATGTTTTTGTTGTGGGTTTTGATGTTTTGTAGGATTTGGAGCAACTTGCACAAAATAGAGTAAATCCTTCATTTCACACTCTGGCTATCAGTGATCTTCTCGTTTTAATTGTATGATAATACATGACCGCGAGTGACATGTTGTATACCTTGTATAGCTCTCAAGTCTATTTTCTGGGAGAAATTTCGGTTTATAAATCCATTCAGTTGTACCAAAGTTGTAATCAAAAACGCGTGCGTATGTATAAAATATAATTCCACAAGCCACTGTAGCATGTATAATACGGAGTACTGTAGCAAGTCACTGTAGCAAAGTATTTAAACACATTTTAGGGTTTTATTTTCATAACTTGAAGATGGAAAAACGTGGGAGGAGGCTGCATTTCTGGATTTCTCTCATCCTTTGGAGTTCTTGAAGGAGAAAGAAGATTTTGAAAGAGGAGGAACTACAATTCCAAGAAGATTCATCTACAAAGAAGATTTTCAAAGAATTTACTAAGTTCTTTCTTTTCTTTTCAATTCTGGAATTTCTCTGTATTGTATTTGTTATTCTGATTGAATATGTGTAACTAAATCTGAATTGGTTTGAGGGTGATTTCAAAGCCCTTGATATGGATTTTGTGAGTTGATGTGCAAAGGGAATTGTTTTATCCATTCTCTAATTGAAGTTTGCTTGTAATTTTCCCATATCTAATCTTATGATTGCTTACTGATTGTATTTGGAATGGCCAACTGAATTATAAATCTGTTGTTTGTCTATTGCTATATTAGAAATCGTGATCCTTATTGTCATGATCCAATCATTAGTAGCAAATGTGATCAAATTGCAATGGAAAATACAACATAGGTAAATAGCCAACTTGTGTGTTATTGCTTAGATCAACCTATCGTTTCCTCATCGTAATGCTTCTATTGAATTCAACTTAGAGGCTTGTTCTAGGTTGTTTTAATGGAATAGAGATAAATAAAGAGCTTGTTTATTTAACAAACAAGTAGGAAAAGATTGGGATAACAGAGCTTGTGTTATCTACGGTTGATAACTTCAATGCTGTAATTGGATGACAATTCTACGATTAATTCGCAAATCCATATCTTGTGGTAGAGAAGGATCCCTGAACCAGATTTCCCTCATTGATCTTTTATTCAAATTAACTTCTGTTTTGTTATTCTTAATTTGCATTCTTATTTCATTTAGTTACTCATTCAACAAAACCCCCCCTGTTTAGTTTATCGTTGCTGGAAAATAACGAATTCAATTAGAATCAATCCTCGTGGGAACGATATCTACTTATCACTTTATTACTTTGCGACTAGTATACTTGCTAGTTTCGAACGCATCAAGTTTTTGGCGCCGTTTCCGGTATTGATTTTCTAATCGATATTGTTATTTTGTTTTCATTGCTGATTCATTTTTCTTTGTTTTTTCTTGTGTGTCTTGTTGTTTGTGTTTAGACAACATGGCAGTAACTTCTATCATTTCAGTAGCAAGCGGATTTAGCCACAATACCATGGATAGGTAAATGAGGTAAGCACTCCAACATTGAACACAACTTTCTGAGCTAACCTCTCTTGTGGAAAACATGGCTGTAGGAGATATGCAAAAATCTTATGAATGTGGGATATATTCTACGTGGAGCATCCAATCGACATGTATCCAACTTTACAAGAAGAATATATGGAACAAGCCAATGCCATGGGTGGATTTCCAAGACAAACGAGGCAATGGTATGATCATTTCTCTAGCACTTATAATGCTGGATGGGAAGATCAACATAATTTCAGTTACTGGAATCATCAACCAATCACTCCAAATGTGATACCAAATCGGCCACAAGTTTTCAATCAACCTAGAGTGCAGCAACCTTTTCAAATGCAACCACCACCAATGCCACATCCAGCACCGCAACCA